>VZTF01001657.1:2685747-2737152 GCA_013397755.1 Cnemophilus loriae
CCTTAACCACCTTTGTTCCCCTCAGCGGGAGCCGCTCCCGGGGCTCCACATCTCTCTTGTCCTGAGGAGCCCAGAGCTGGACACAGCACTCCAGACGCGGCCTCACCAGGGCCGGGGGAAGGTGCGGGGTCCCCTCCGTGCTGGGGCAGGAGGAGGCGGCCTGCGAGGGAGCCGGGCGGGCGCGGCGCCGGCTGCTCCCTCTCGCGGCTGTCGGGCCGCGCTGGGCTCACGGGGCTGCGGCTGCCGGGCCCTCAGTGCCGGGCAGAGCCCGGCCCGGGCGTCCCTCGGCCCGCAGCGCCTCCCGGGACACAGCCCCGCTCCCGCTCGGCCCCTGCCCCCGGTTACAACACATCGAGCCCTGACTGACAGCTGGGCTTCGGCAGGAGCGAGCGCGATGGGAAAAGGGAATCAAACCGAAACACACACACCCCACACTCCCAAGCTGTAGGGTGGCTCTACCGAGAGCAAGGGCTCATCAAAACGGGCTCAGCCTAACCTGGGGGAGACCTGGGACAGACGAGCTTGCATGTCTGATACCTGGCAGAGCAACAAAAAGCCTTAACCAAAAATTATTTAATTAGCTTCTATTTAGCGTAACCTTCCGTCCCTTACACCCCATGCCCTCCCCATGCCCCCAGCCTGCCTGGGTTTTGTAGAGTAATTTTAGGGCTCCGTGTTTCTGACCAGATCTCATCTACTGTGACATGTGACAGAGCTCAGTGAGTGGAAGGCTCCAGCCCACAGATACCCAAGAAAATCTAAGATTTCCTTGCTGCTCATGCAGTTTTCTCAGACTGTTTGTCAAAAGTTATTGGTGGCTATTTTTTAAATGAAAGGAGTAGTGAGAAAATAGCTTTGCGGCATATTGGGCTAGCAGATTGTTCAGACACTGTACAGGGACAATAAAGCCTTTAGGATCCTTTGATTGACACATATAATGAATGTAGCTGTCAAACTTTTGTGCAGCAATTTTATTTTGTATTGGCAAGCTATTTCACTGGCCAGGGTTTTGCATAAAAGGAATAATTCACATTGTTATGGTCCTGCTATTTACAGAGCCTAGAGGACAGTGGCATCAGTACAATATGAATATTAATATTCAAATTTCTTTTGAAATACATAATCCTGTATGCAACCTATACTACGTGCACATCTTCATACAGGGAGAAAGGCATTGTTCTGCAGAGAGCAGGGGGCCTGGAGCTGCTGGGGGTTGTTGTTCATTCACTGATTCATTATGTAGCCTTCGAAAAGGCACTTAGTCACTCCGCAGTTTAATGTTTCTCTCTGTGGAGCAGAGAACAAAGCCTCAACACAAACTGCGATCACTGTTATCAGTCAGAGTGGCAGAGGTCACAGAGCCAGCACGGGGTCAAGGGGCTGCTCTGAGCAGTCCTTGTGTGCACAAAGCCCAGGACAGCTGTGCTCTTCTGAAACAGCTTCTTTCTCCTACCAAAGCAGTGGCAGAGTCAGCTTGGGCTACCTAAGACAGCAGTTGCTGCTTGCCCACTGCCTTTCTTTGGTTATGAACAATAACTTGCCAAGAAGTCACTAGCCTCAGAGAAAACAGGCAGAAAGCAACTGAGAGGGCAAAGCAAAACATAACGGAGAGGAAAGAAAAAAAAATCTACATAAGCAAGGATGACTCTCACACTGTATTTGCTATGCAGTCGAGCCCACAAGTGGGTTGTGTACCTGAAGGTGGAAATACAAAGACATGTCCTGTTCCCTGGGGAAAGGTAAGCAACTTCTCAAATTATCTTGAGGCTATTATTAGCCTCGCACTAACACTGACGTACCCTATGCCCAAAGCCACAGCATGCACACATTGTATCCAAAAAGAGATATTCACAGCTCTGCAGCTCATGGAAGTGATGGGCCCATGCTCTGGTACCAGTATTTAAAAAAAAAAAGTCCGAGTAGAAAGTGAGGGCATGGAAAGGCCTTGCACAGCAAGAATTTGGAAAGAGCATGAAAATCCAGCTTGAGGTGCTGTCAGAGACTGAAATATTTCATGCCTCAAACATTGATATAAGTTTTGCTCATTATAACAAAAACTGGGTGGAGAAACTACAGCCAAAGAGACCTCCCTTGAAGATACCTGACTGGGACTTTGAACTGAAAGTCAAGGTGCTGAGATTAGATAAAGGAAAACCTATTGTTCAGTCACCTCGGCCTGAAGGAAAGGAATGCACCCACGAAGGCCAAAGCCACCAGCTGTGTGAGAATCATCCCCGGCTGAGTTTGGGGTGGGGGGAGATCACAGCTCACAGAAGCCAGGTTTAACTTCTCCGCCCAACCGAGGGGGGAGAAGGAAGTGGCATAACCTCTGGTCAGAGGCAATAAACACCCACCCTCCGTTACACAAATCGGGCCCAGCTGTGGAACCCCCCAACCCCACCGGCCACATCCATGGGACATTCACGTGAGAGAGCTGAGGGGGAGTCATAACCCATCAAAGACCCCCAGAGGGCCAGGTCTTGCACCACAGGACTGCACATGATGCAAGCAGGGTCTGCTGCAAGAGACTGCCCCCTCCCCCGGGGGGACATGCCTGGACACTGCCCCCTGGCCTGAGTGTATATTAACCCACGGAATTCTGTGCTTCTGGGGGGGATCCTCACTACCAAGAAGACCAGCTGAAGAGGATCATCAAGATGCCAGTGGGATCCACGAAGCGGTGATATTCTTTTTGTCCCTCTCTGTCCCCCTACCCCTCTCCCTATTTCTCCCTTCCTCTCTTTTCTCTTTCTCTCTCTCTCTCTCATATTTACTATCAAATACAACCCTTACTATTGACTGGCATATGGTCTCGTTTGCACCTTAATTTGGGCAGAGGTATCTCTAAGAACCTTAGTAATTGGATCATAACAGGTGCTGAGGTCAGTGGGCACACAATTTTTTAAGAGTGTAACAGGTTTGTTTGTTCAGTCATTCCTATATTCATTTTCAATTCTAGAGACAGTAACTTCATGTCTACCCCTAAAATAATAGTATTGTCTGAGATAAAGCCAACTTGGTAAGGGGTGCCAGAGCGTTTCCCAGCCCATTTATGCAATAAAGCATCATATACAACTAGGAAGCAGAACAGGAGCTTTATGTCCCTGTTACTTGAGTCCTAAAATACAGAGAAAGGAGACAGGGCACAGAGCAAAGACGAAGAATGGAGCCTTGTCCTCATTCACATCACAGTCCTGCAAGGCTTTAACCCAAAAGATATAACTATATGGTGAAACATCTACGGGGGACACTCTTGTCGGGCATAGAGGGGTTCTGCAGAGGGACTTCTAAGGTGGGGAAAGAGCACCAAGTTGGCAATACAAATTACTTCAGGCCAAACTCCAATACATAACTATAGATTCCATATATAGATCCAGCCTTAAGCCCAGGAGCAATACAGGTGGGGAGAAAGGAGCCTGGGTGATTTAAACTACGTATTTAAGCAGTTCAAGGTAGCTGGAAGTCGCACTGATGCCTCTGGGTTTCTGTGGTCATCATTTAAGGTGAACATACAAAACTCAGAATGCAGGAGCCTGAGGATATTCCTCACTGGCTTCAAGCTGGCAGTTTCCTAAAAGCAGCACTTGGTTTCCTTGGTTTGCTGACCAGCAGTGCCACCTCCCTTCCCTGCTGCCATGGTGCTCAGCCTTCCCCAGTGTCAACAAAATGGCATGTTACTCTACTTTGCCAAATTTTAGCAGTGAGAATTTCATTCCGAACAGTTCAGCATCTGCTTTAGCCAAAACAGTTCAGCCATTTCCAGGAATATTATTAAAGGAAAAATATACTGCTTGGCACACGTTAAATAAATCCAGGCAACCTTTTATGTGAGGATCTCTAGCTTCAGAAGGGAAATTTTGAAATTTGGCAGAGAGGTGACCTTTGTGGTAGAAATGTGTCTATCCCTATTAAAACCTACCTAACTTTGGCCAGATTACAGAGCAGAGAAATACTGCAGTTAAGGGCGCAGTAAAGACTTTTGAGAATTGCAGTTACTTTCTGTTTCTGCTGTGGGCAAGAGATCCCTTATCTGCTGCAGAGCTGCAGCTTGTGCTCACCCATTACCTTGGCCAGTTATGCTTGCACGGGTCCTCCATGGCTGGATGATGAAATTACAGAGCCAAGGGTGAGTGGAGAGACCAGCATTCCATCTGACATCTCCATATATTCCCATATTTTTCTGATAGAGGACAGCCGCATCTTCCACACAGCCCAGGTTCAACATCAGCATCATGAGTGCTGAGCAGGCACGAGGACACTGCAGAAAACAAACTGCAACCAAATAAATCAGGGCAATTACAATATATAGATGCACAGCTGGAAGAATTAATGTCAAGCAGACAATGGCATTGCAGACATCCCCTAATAATGAAGGCTTGAATGTGCTGTCTCAGTAAAACTCTCTAAATGAGGTTTGTGTGCAGTATAAGGAGAGTTTCTGAAAGAAATATAAATATAGGCCATCATTCTGCAAACCCAAACCCTTGCATTCAGGTGCCATCTCACTGACTTTGCTGCAAAGTCAAGGCCGTTCACATTAAAAGCACAGACAAGAACATCTGCTCAAACTGATGTGTTTTAACTGTATTAGTTAATTATCCAGACAATTCTTCTTATGTCATGGAAATGCAGTTTGAACACTGGCAGATAAATGCTCTTGCATTAAAAAGGGAGAAATCAGTATTTGCTGTTGTATTTCTGGCATGAATGGGAGTGACATGAGTAGGTGGGCTGCAGGCTCCCATTCATCTCTTACAAATAGGGGTTAAGAGGATTTACAGATTTACAATGAAAACACTCACCCGATTGACAGTTGCAGCATTTCAGTAATTCTTCAGTCTTGGCTCATGGAGAAAAGACAAAGCCAACCAGCCTCTACCTAGACCCTGCTATTCCTTCAGGGATTTACAGCCCAGCACACCAAGGAAATGGTTTCAAGACAAGGAAAAAGATCTATGGAGGAAACACTCGAAGCAGCCATCAGACAAAAAAGGTTCCACCTTTCACACAAGGGTATCTTCTCCCCAGTCTTCAGCAGTCCTTTTGTGTATCCATGTGTGGAATCTCAGGACTCATTTCCATATACCGAGAACTGGCATATCATCATCATCCTAGAAAATTATTTCAGTTCACTAAATGCTGCTAGGAAAAGGATTATAATTCCTCTCACCATAAGGCTCAACAGGCTACAAAGGAAGAGTACAAGGAAAAGTTAACTTCTTTGTTCAGGATATGTACACCATCCCCTTTCCTCACCCATAAAGCAGGAGCAACACAGAATTTACATACATATATAGAAGTCATATATACATATATATATATATACACTTCAGTTCCTGTATATAGGTATATAGATATAGGTCTATGTATTATTATATACATACTTCAGGTCTGGTTAAAGCACGGTGGCAAGCAGAGGGAGTCTGTGGTGCTTTCATTCCATGGTAGAAGGAAACCATAGCTCCTGCAGAAGGCAAAGCATCCATGCAGACTGCAAAAGGCACTCAACAAACAATTTTGGTTTGTCAATCAAGTGCTTGGTTAATGATTCACCCTGAACAACCAGGCAAGAAAGAAGTGAAGTCCTCCTGAAGTGCACTGGCTGCATTAAGAAGCAAGAGCTCAATGTGGAGCCCCAGTGCAAGACAGAAACTTCCCACCTGCAGTGCTGCAGGAAACTCTTCCCAGGAGCATGAACCGGGATTATGCATCATAACAGCAGGCATGCCTGGAACTATGGACCCAACTCAGCCACACATGGACCTTGTGTTATAGTTTTCATCAGCAGAACCCAGATCCTTTACACAGTAATTGCCTCCAAATGAGGAGCCTGTAACATAAAAAGCGCATTTGGGTGACTTCCTGATGGGTGACTGCAGAGCCACAGGCTCATCTCGGCTCTTCCACAGACCCAGGCTCGGAGTGCCTGCAAAATCCGTTTTTCCTCTTATGTCTCTGAATGGTTAAGGCAGCATGGCTAGCCATTTTACAGGGGATTTCAAGAAAATTACACATTTGATGTTTACATGTTTTTGTCCAACTTTGATATGCTTTGTGAAACACATGCTTTCACAGAAGTCTGAGGAGGAAAACTGTATAACCAAGAACAGTAAAATATTGTTCTGTTTGGAACAGACAATTTTAACAAGACTGTTCCAATGGGAAGAGGATTTGGTAGATATTTTTAAATGCTGGCAGCAGGTTTTGCTAGACAAAATGTTATGATGTCATTCATTGGATAGATTGCTAATCTCCAAAAATCCATCATCTGAGACCCAGCAAATACCATTCTAATGACACAGAAATCCCTTGACTTCCGCATGCAGCTTTGGAGACTGTGACACAAGGCCAGGCCTTTTGTGTGTGTAAAGTCTCCTCAGTACTTAATTTTTCCAGGTGACACTCGGTGCCACTGAGCTGTTTGAAGGACAGCTTGAGCTATTACAACGCTTCCACAAAGGACTGCACAAAATTACCATGTTCTTCTTCCCTTCTAAGAATTGCATAAGCAGATAAATGTTTCTGTGTTCAATAACTAAAATTAAGATTCCCTCTGCCTGTAGCCTCCTTCAAGAATGTCGCTATTCTGCTTGAGAAACCACATCCTGCTCTGCATCCTATGTGGATTCATTCTGTCAATCAAGAGACATCAAGCTCAGCAACCTTCCAGGACTGCTGATAATCTCTTGAGAGTCCACAGTAAACATTTCTTTACAGACTGGATCAGATCTGATGAACTATACAATTTCACACCACCCAGGAAAGTGTATGGGACTGACTTTTTAACCAGTGCAGATGCAGGGGTGCACGTATAGGCCAACTATAATTTTTCCTAGAGAATGCTGAGTATATCTTTTTCGCACTCAGAGCTATTGTTCCATGTTTTCCCAGGACTTCAGAGTGTGCCCAACAGTGACTGGAACCCCCATGCAGTAAATCCACTCAGGCTCCATTCCACTCCACTCCATTCCCAGGAAACTGGGAATCCAGGGTACACAATATGCTATAGTACATGTAACCTGCTACTGCTAAGGGTATTAAAAATTTTTTGGAAAGTCTTACTCCAAATATTGCTCAGGGCTGCACAGTGGATTTGCCCAAGTCTGATCCTGCTGTACTCAGTTGGTACAATTCACACACATACAGTCAAAGACCTCCCAAAGCATCAGATAACTCACACAGCACCTCAGCCATGTTCCCAGCTTAGGCAAGGGAGATTTGACATTTCTTGGACAAAGTCCTGTATTTGCAAGTTCAAGTGCATGCTACAGGCAGTAGTAGCATTATAGGGTGCATTTGCAGACCCAGCTCCTTGAGATACCTTCAAATGGCTCTCTCCCCCACCTCCTGCATGCCTCAGCACCTGAGGAAATCAGACCCAAGTGCCCAATTTCTCAATATGGCCAGTTGGTTTGCACAGACCCAGTGCTTTGCCACCAAGCACCTCCCAGAGTGGAGCAGAGCAGGAGCAGCTGGCCTCCAGCAAAGCCGACACAGACAGATTCTCTGGGTGTCACCACACTTCACTTAGAGGATGTCTCGTGGCTGCTTTGACTTGAAAGCGACCTTCACCCCACCTGATGAGACCAGCAATAGGCTGAGGGCCAAAGCCTGTGCAAGCATCTGCTGGGAATCAGTCAAACAGCCTTTTGCTATGGAAAAGAAGTCTGATTTTGAAATCTGCCGTAGAGATCAGTAGCAGAGGGTGCCTTCGATGCACAGGCTGAGGCATCACGTCACGAGCAGTCTCAGCTGAACATGCCTATTTATGGTGGCAAGCTAAAGGTGCTATGAGTCAGGTGCCTGAACAGAGATCTCTAATTATACCTTCCAGCTACATGAAATATGTAAATATGCTATGTGGGCAGGAAATGTATGAAATAGGAAGGCATTTATTATAATTATTTTAAAGGAATTTTAAAAATATTTAAGTATTTGAACTTTATTTACAGCATGGCAAAAGCTGCTGGGAAGAGTGCTGGAAGTGAATAAACTCCTTATCCACAGCTTCCTTCCTGGCCCCTCGGGAAGATGAAGTGAATGTCACTTTTCTGCCTCAGTTTCTTTATTTTTTACAGCCACACCAGGCAATACTGAGCTATTTAATAAACTGGTCTCAGTTTTGCAGATGGAAAGGAATTTATAGAGCCTGGTATGATTTATAACAATGTAATACAAGAACATTTAAACTGTGGCTTCTTCTGACAAAGTGGACAAATTCCTGGATTTCTTGGTTGATGTTTATAGCAAATTAACCTACTAGGAAAAATGCTGAAGTGACAGCAAGAAGAAGCAGAGCAAAGAGGCACAAGGGGGTGAGCAGCAGCGGTGGGAAGGCTCCTCAGGCTGGCACGTGCACTCAGGAGAGGGTCCAGGATGACACTGGTGACTCACACAGTGGCCCACATGCTTTTATCTGCTATGCTCTGGGATGAGATCACCATATACGCCCATCCCCGGCCAGGCCACTGCTCCTTGGGGACAGCCTGCTCCTCTGCTCCCAGCTCTGACTTGGGAGCCTGCAATGTAGGACATGCCTATGCAAACTTCAGGAAAACCATCTAAAATGGCCACAACATAGCTGCCTGACCAAAAGGGGACTTCCCAATAACGGAGCAGAAGATACTCAGGAGTATTTTAGAATCATCTCTGTAAGAGCGGTTTGAACCTAAGAGATGAGTTTGGACAGTGACTCATGGTGCCCAGTGCCCAGCTGGAGCAGGATTGCATGTACAATTACAGTTATTAAAGTCAGCCAGCTATAAAAACCTGCTGCTTCAAAGTGGGATCTGAGAAACCACAATTATTTCCCGTTTAAACTGTAGAAGAAAAATGTGGTATTTTTTGGTACTAGCATGCAGCAGAGTTTACAACAGCTGTACATGTTCAACTGAAAGGGAAATGATGGGTTTTGACAAATTTAGGTTCCAATATTAAAAGTCGGTACTATAAGATTAATCAGCCGTGAATCATATGTGTTATAGATGCAACTTTAGGTCCTTTGCTGTCAGGGCAAGCTTTAGACCTGTGCTGTGGTCATACCCGTGCTAAATGTCCATTTAGCAAGCCCTGATGTTATCTATCTCCTCCTTTCTAATTTAAAGGGGGAAAAAAACTCACTGATAGAATTACAATTTCCTAAAGAATAAAATAAATTCACAAAGGTTGGGAAGCAGCAAAAAATTTGAGGAAAACAACTGTTGAAGTAAACTCCTAAATCGAGCTGAGAGAACCTTTGACAGCAACTGCGGCACACGGTTCCCACGACACTGAGAGCAGTGAAGCAAAGACTTGTGCTTGACTTGTTTCCCAACATGCATCTGGGAACTCCTTGGATGGGGCTGGCATGAAACCTTCATGGCAGGATGATCACTCAGAGGCTTACAGCAGACACACCACAGAGAAGAAAGCTGCCCTGTACCTATGGATCAGATGGAACTATCATTTCAGAGGAGAGGAAGGAAGAGGATTAAAAGTGAGGAACAATTGCATCTGATGTCCTTGGGCCAGCTAAGCTGCAGTGCTCCTTGTCTAGTGGGTAACTGCCCCAACATTTCGGGGTTTAGCAGTTTTAAATGGTCAGTTAAACTGAGGTGGGGCAGGGAGGAACATCCTGAAATAACAGTTGTGTGTATATGATGCTTTCCAGTTTCCTCTGATAGCAAAATCATCTCTTTAGAGGGCTTACTACTTCTTCTGCCAGCCCAAAAAGGTGGCTAGGTACAAGCTGGGCCTTTTTCCCCCATGAAATTTGTCCGGATTTTACCCTGCTAGAGTCACATAGCCAACAGGCAAAGAAAACTTGAAGCTTTGAGAAAGGCTGTTCCAAGGCATCAAGGGGAGGCAAGTTCTCCAGAACGTCATGGTAACAGACTGACTTTGCTGGAGCAATAAAACATGCACCCATTCGTCAGTCCCCAGCACCTGGTAAAGTTTCTCAAAGAAGCTTGGGTGTTTGAGGATTTGAGTTATCTCTGAATTCAGAAAAACAGAAGAAAGCTGTTTACAGCATTTAGCTCATGTAGCTACCATAAGATGGCCAATAGCAATCCTACACCAGCACTACATCTCTGCTTATCTCCACACTTAGCAGAATATTTTCTCCTCTACTTCAGCTTATCTCCACATTTAGCAGATTATTTTCTCCTCTACTTCAAAGCATGCAACCAATCTCTAAGAGTATCTTTTAGTTTCATCAGCCAGATTCTGCTCTTTAAGGTATCAAGCCTGGTGACGAATATAATTTTTATGTGATGAATTCAGTATTTTCAGGCCTCTCTGGCTTCAGGAGAGACTTTAAAAGTCTGCAAATAATGCAGATTGCTTTAAATTTTTATTTTTTTAAAGAAACCTCTCAAATGTGAAAAACACACTACTGGGGCTTCTTGAACTCAGAAGGAACAAATGTTAGATCAGCCTGATCTCCTCCATTATCACAAACAAAATTTAATGTAAATATGATGCATATTCTGGCCATTATCTCTAGCTCTGATAACAGAAAAATTGTTTGGTAAATAGACTTTTCTTTTCTTTACATTCTATAGCTCAGGGCACTACAGTACTCTCAGTTGTTTTAATGTGTCTCTTCACAGATGATAGACCTTTCAGGTGTTGCCATTAAAGGACATTACTGTTTCACATAATAAACTGGATTTATGAATAGGAGATTCCACCCCAAAATGAGTAGTCCCATTATGAATGGAAATGTGGGCATGTCCCAGTTGGCAATGTAAAGCTCTAATGTCACAATGTATACTAGTTTATGAAATTTAAAAAACAGTTTCTGCAGGTTTTCTCCTGTGTATTCATTTAACAGTTTCAGGCAAAGTAAATTCTACATAAATCCTAAATAAATAGATTTAAAAACAAACAAACAAACAAACAAAAACTCAAAACAAACCCCAAACCACCTAGAAATCCCAATTACCAAGCATCATCACCAGAACAGCAGGTCTGGTCTGTTTAATTTTCAACAATCGCGATAGGAAAGAAAAGGCAGTGAATTACTTACAGTTTGTCTCTGTGCCAGCTTCAAACAAACAAACAAAAAAATCCAAGTTACTTTTTAAATGCATCTATATTTTTAGTCACAATTATACACACGAGGCACAGAGACACACAGGACCTCGTTCAAGTGACAACACGTGTAAGTGAATTACCACACTCTGTGTTCGCACGGTCCATCTTAATCATCTCTGAGAAGCTGAAGAGCCTTTCTGTTGCACAAGCAATTGCTGGGACTGTGATCAAAACTCTTTGGGGTGTGTCCTGAGGGGGATATTTGTACGATGGACAGTTAGCCGTGATGTCCCTGCAGCTGGTTTCCCTCACTGGAAGTCAGCAGGCTGAACCTTTCGCCATCTCAGTACTGCCACAGCACCAGTTGAGCATGAGGCCTTTGCCACGGCCATGTAGGACTGCTTTTGGCAAACATGCTCCAGGATGGCCACGTCTCATCCTAAAAAAGTTTGACTGTAAATACATATGGAAGACCTGGGAGCAACAGGGAACACTGGCGCGCTATCCCAGCTGGTTGCTGAGGACAAAGAGCGAGCTGAGTCAGCGCACACACACCGTGATAATATGACAGAGGGTGAGTACACAGGCAGCGTAACAGGCCACCAAATAGCACTGGATCCCAAGCCAGATGCGGTAAGCAAGCAATAAAAGAGACTCAAACTTTCTTTCCACAAATACACAACAAGAAATCTCTTATTTGGAGCAGTGACCTAATACCAACGGGGAACAAAGCACAGCTATGTTCCTGGAAGACCGTGGCCTTACAGAGAGGGTCCAGTGGAGCAGCTGTGGCCTCATGGCTGTGCCGTGGGACATTCTGAGGAAAGAGGCAAGCCTGCACTGTCTGTGACCACCTTCCTCATGCTGCAGCTTCTGTGCAAACAACATCCCAACACAGAACTCAAAAGCTGCAATAATTTGACAGGCTGGCTGAGTGGGGCTCTAGGGCTGGGGGGTTGCATTCCACAAGGTATTCCACAAACACTTCCCAGTCCCCCCTACACAGGCAGTGCTGCCTAACTCAGTCCACTGTTTCTGAGTCTACCTACTCAAGTTCTCACAATAAATCAAAACAGCCCCTCACAGCTTTCCCTTAAGACCCCATTGTAAACTCATACTAATTTCTCATCTCAAACAACAGCTGTAGAATAAACAGCTGTAGAATCAACCAACTGAATCAAGACAATACACATAAATTATTAAAACCTGCAGCTTCAAATTCTGTATTTCTAGATCTGCAAGCTAACCTACAGAAAATCGCAGGTGAGATGCTGATCCAGGTCTGGATCTCATACAACTCAGGAGGAATCGCAGCCCTGTCATTTTTAATCCAGGTTTCAATACCTGTTGACTTGGTCAGGAGTTGGGATGCAATGATCCTGACAGGTCACTTCCAACTCAGCATATTCTATGATTCTATAACCCATCAAACACATGCCAAGCACACCTTCTAACTTTCACCTAATGTCTGTGCTGACCAACAACAATTGCACAGTAAGTTCCGGGGAGGACATGACAGAGATATTTATGCACAAGTGCAATAGGTTAAGTAAGCTGTAGAATGAAAGTACAGCTTTGGAAGGTCGTTCTGTACATAAACACACTGTAAGAAAATTTTAAACTTCTTTTGCATATTTAGTGGTTAGCTCAAAACCTTTATGTGAAGGTATTTGCCTAAAGTTTCTCAGTCTTTTCCTCATCCATGCAAAGAGATTGGCTTGGCACAGAGAAATATCCTCTCAAAGTACAACTTCAATAAGCTTGAATTTTTTCAGATAATTAATTTAAAACAGTATATATCTGTTAAGGCACATATTCACTACACACAAGCTCACAACATCATTTTACAGGAGCAACATCCATTTCCAGACTCTTCATTCAGTAGACAACCCTGCTATCCCTGGAATCTGAATAAATTATGAGGTACAGTATTTTGCAGTCTGTAGGAGAGAGGGGAGCAGGGCACTGTTCTGCTGGAAGCTCACCATTCCTGGAAGCCCTCACATCAGCCCACTCCTTGGTAAAGGTGCAACCACACTTCCAGGTAGCTGCTTTCATCACTCACTTCACCAAAGTAGTCCAAGCTTTGCTGGGTGGCATTTTAACCACATTTAATATTTTCATCCTCTCAATTTCATTATAGGTGGTGTCACAACCAGCTCTTTGGTTCCACAACCTTTAGATAAAATAGCTGAGACCTGGACTTATGTTGTGGAAGGTGGTCCCAAAAAATTTCATGCTATCCAAATAGAAAACGAAAAGGTTCCTCAATCTCCACGGTGAAACGAGATGATTCAGACATGTACATCTGCAGTTTTGGGAAAAACTGTAATTAGCACAAACAAAACTCACCTCAGAGAAAACAGTAAAGCAAGTGCAAAAGGCAATTTTGTCAAGAGAGAGGTAGTGCAGGGAGGGCCAGCTATAAGGGCATGCATTGCTCACCCTTGTCATCAATTTGACAGCCAGCAGAATGGTTGCTATGGGCTCAGCGATCTGATCTTCATAGATGTCTAATCCAGTTTAAATATCCACTAAGGAAAGAGGTTTTAAAATAACATATAGAAATGAAAATTAAAAGAGAATGAAAGGAATCCATAAAGGGTTTAACCGTTGCAGGATGGAGGAGAAAAACAGTGTCTGAGCGGCAAAGATGGCCACAAACAAACCTTTCACTAAGAAGCTCAGACATCAAACAGTGTGCCAGAAGGAAAGGGAAGAACATGTCCCTGCAGAGAAGTGATGACTAAACTTGAAGGAGAGAATCTAATTACTTGGCTTAAGCATTCATTGCTGCTGTTAATTAGGGTATCTTCCAACAGAAAAGCAAAGTCATGATTTAACACTGAGGACCATACGACTAAGGGCAATGAATAAAGCTTTGAGTGGAGGTGCTGATTTAAAAGACTGTGAGCAAGTCTGAAGCACAGTGTTGATCAGTTTTTACTTGATTGTTACTGATTAGTTAATTGCTTAGTTATTTTTGGCAAAACTTGTTGTACCACAACAAATTATAAGCTATTACTGAGTCAAGTTAAAGTGGACATAGTAAGACTAGACAGTGTCTTGAGAAAAACAAGAGGAGCCCTTTGAAACAACCTGAGGGGACAATTATACTGCAGAAATTCTTACACAAAACTGAAGGCAGCTCACTGCTCAGAGTGCAAATTGCTCATGATACAGATGCAGACATTATCTCTGTCCTCCAAGAAAAGGCAGCCTGAGGAGAGCCCTGTTCCATTAACCAAGGCGGATGGGCGCAACCTTTTACCTTGTACGTGACAAGGGGGATACCAGAACTGGGCCTATTAGGATAGAGGGATCTGGTCTGTAGGCTTACTCAGGCAGGAACCAAGTCAGATTCTCTTCTGTCAACCCAAGACTTCTAACTAAAGGAGGGTAGTAAAAGCTCTCTAACCACAGGGCATGGAAAGCAGGGTTGGCCATTAGATCCATTCTCTGCCTGGTCTGAAATGGGGATCAAGTCTTGTGCCTAACTCCCTCTCTTTCCACCTACAATAGATATCCCCAAAGAAGCAAAGGAAGATTGAGCCACATTCAGAGCCTCAGACCATCTTAAGCTGCTCCATGAGGTGGCACTGGTCCTGGGAGGAGCATAAGGATTAGAAACAAAACCTTTGTGAAAAGGTCTAAACTGGAAAAAAGCAGGACCCAGGGCAAGCTCTGGAGGGCACCCGTGCCTGTGAAGCACATAGTGCAGCAAGCGATGACCTGCTGGAAAGTGACTTCCGAGGCATCTACCAAGGGCTGCAGCCAAGTAGTGTTTCAGGGCAGTGCTCGACTTCTCTGGGCAACTGTATCTCTGGAGCTGGTGCCAGTCTTAAGTTCCAGCCAGAGATACCAGACACCGGAGAATTTGAGGAGGTCTTAAAGTGACACAGATACCAGTCTTGGAAACAGCTCTTTCAAAGTTTGTGCTGGAACTATTCATAAGCACTTTTCCCCTTCTTTTCCTTTACCCTCCAGTGTAACAAAACAAACAAACAAGCAAACAAAAATCTAGTTGGGGTGACCCAGCATATAGATTAAGACTCCTTGAAGTGTGGAGTCAAGATGAAGCTAAAATCATCCAAAAAAAAAAAAAAGAAAAGCTGAAGCTGTTGCTCTTTCTTGCAAACACTTGAGTCAAAACCCTCCTCAAAGAATGTTTCCCACTGGCTTTTTCCTGAACAGCATAAACACTGGCAGCACTCATCTGACGGTCAGTATTGGCTCCACCACATCTGGAACAGTTTAAAGCCACAGCCTTTATGCAAAGCCATGCCCACAAAGTCAGGAAAGCAAATCTGCAGTTTAAAAGAAAAGCTGGATAGCTCTGGCTCAACTGGACATTTAGAAGAATAAGGATGAAAGCATCCTCCAACCAGGAGTACACAACACGTGCGCCAGGCTGGGGGCGGCGGGAAGGAGAGCACCCTCACGAGCTCTGCCAAGGCAGAAATGTATTTGGCTGAAGTATCAAGGTGTCCGCACGCCCGTAGTATGAATGGTTATACAAGCAACCACTTTTTTCCTCTTGGCACATAATGAAGCTGAAGACAAACGGTGTATAAAAAAACAGGGCGCTTCTGTAGTACAGAATGATAACAATCTCAGCAATTCCTTGGCTCATGCCAGGAAATTCTCCTCGCACACTGCTTGCAGGTTTACCAGCCTTATCAGATTGGATACCAAAAATAAAATGACAAAAGCGAGGAGGCAAAAGCCAGTGTCTCCACATTGGAGCTTCTGAGAAGCAAACACCACTTTATGTGGGAAAACCCAAACTATGGCTTGACAAAGGCTGGGTTAGGCCATAAAGGGCATATGGCACTCGGTGCCACGCCACTGCGTACCTGTGTATCGTGTACATCATGTCAGTCATCCCTGAGCAAAAAAACTGAAGTGCAGATACTGAGGGTGGACACATACCGACCTCAGGTCTACTGCTCGCTGAAAGGAGAGTGTCACACACATGCTTCTCCTCACTAGAGCATAAAGTGTTTCACAGATGAATCAAGTATCACTCTTATTCCACGAAAGGGAAACTCAAGCAGCAACACGTCCCACTTACCCCACGTCCAGCAAGTCTGATTCCAAGCAGCTCTTTGTGACCTTGTGAAGCCTTTGTCCCACTCTTCAAATCAAGACAAATTTACGTATTCCTACTAAGGTAACAGATGAGAGCTATAACTGATGGTATTCTGAAGATTAGAAACCCTATAAATAGCAATTTTCATTCATTTGGTAACTTTTTAGGAGAGGCTGTGAAACCCCTACTGAAGGTTTACAACCTTGACTTCCCAGATACCCCAGGATACGTGATGGGAGAGTGAAGTGAAAACAGTCCCGGAAGCAGGTCACACCAACATTATTTCATCCACACTCAAGCTATTGGATGCTGGGAAGCTCAGATGTGAAACCACACTAATGCTCCTCACACCACCAGCTGCTTCAGAGGTGAAGCGACAACACAAACCTTTCTTATGGATTCGTTTGTTCAGGTCCTCTGTGTTCGGTGGCAGCAATGTCACTTCAGCAATCTCTACCGTGCTTAGAGCTCTTGCATTCGATCTAGGTAACCAAATAAATGCTTACTGGACACTTAGAAGCCCAAGAAAAACCCTACAGGTACGTATTCTCCTCTACATAACTTGTGTTAGTGTAACAGACACATTCTTTCCAGGGCCTCTCCTACATTTATTCTACATACTGACATGTTCTCTTCTAGATACCTGCCAAGTCACAACACAACAGCTTTCTAAGAGACTCCTAAAATTCCCTTCCCTAGGAAAGTGATGCAGAAGATACTGATTCTAGGAATTTTAGCTCCAGATCACCTGGTGTTTTGAAATCCTTTAGAAATATTACTGTGCCTGTATTTTCCTTAGCTAAACACATAAAATACTTAACATTAGGATATTACTGTGCCATAAGTTTTACAGAATTAGAGCTTAATATTTCAAACCCACCACTACAACAGGCCAATCAATTTCCGTAACTTTCATTTCTTAATCAATTATGGATTTATTTCAGGTGAGTTTGAGACACTCAGGCTTCTGTATGTTCCAATGAAGCTAAAACTACAAGGGCAATCTCTACATAAAACAGCCAAAACCACGTTTTTTTTCAGGGTTTCAGTTTTCTATTAGTTCACCAGTGATGAGATATAAATACTCCAATGGAGCCTAGACTAAATGTATTTTTAGGAGCAGTGGTCTAGAAAATATATAATTAACAAATTAAGAAGCCCAAAATAGTTCTACAGAGCAGCCCACACAGTTGTCACATGGTTGTTGCTGTGCCCAGCTATAACTCCTCACCAGCAGCATTTTGCTCAGTTTTCATAATTAGCTATAAGGTTTGCACTTACTTGCTTTTGGAGCAGCTCACATCAGGCACAGAGGAGAAATCCTCCCAGTTTGCAGGCTGACATCTACATCTGTTCCTTAGTTTGTGCTCATGGGGGCTGTGCTCTAGAAGACACGTTTATGTCACAAAAACTTGTCCTTAGCCCACAGCTGGAGAGGAAAACACTTAGGATTTAAGTGAAAACTCACTAAACTAATTGATGAATTTCAGAGAGCGATAAAACTTCTAAAGACAATAACCATCAGTCTGTGGATCTCTTCACTCAAGTATTTTAGATGAAACAGAAATGGACTCCAACAAACACGAGTTACTGATTACTGTGATCCAACTACTTATCGTTCTTGACACGTGCAACTAAATATTTGCAAAACTATGCATTTACAGCATGGACGTAAAATAAACTCATTACACCCACAACTTTTTGCTCCCAAACAAATATAAAAAGAAAACAATATGGCAGTTTATACCCCGTTTATTAAGACAGAGCCATCTATTACTTAATACACTGGTTGGGTAGCCATAAATCACATTATTTTCTTACTCTATTAAGATGCAAAACAGTTTGGCAACCAAATAACAAAGACAAATTAGGCAGGGTGGAGAAACATTTAAGCTGCAGCGAGTTAAAAAACATCTAAGCTGGGGAGACCTAAACCAGCACAGTTATACAAGGTGCTGGCATCGGGTGACGCTCGGCATGGCGTGCTTGCCAGCCAACTCCTCGAGTGCCTAGCAGGCCTGCCAGGCCCCTTCAACTGGAATGTCAGAAAAGGTCCAGGGACCGTCTAGATGCCGCTTTTTTGGACATCTACCAAAGAGCGCACCACCAAAGCTACAGTTTCTGTGCAGGGATCGCATAGTTCTTTGTAAGAATGAAGGCTTCTGGTAAGAAAGTTTATAGTGCAATCTGAATTGATTTGTGCCCACAGTGTCATTATTCATTTTCCCAAAACAGTTTAAATATAATTGTGTAGGAATTTGCTATCTCTGTAAAGATATTACAAAGCAGTGCTTATACAGTTGGTGACTACATAGAATCAATTTTAATAAATATATCTCTTCAAGCTTTTGCAAAACTACAAGTACGAAAGCAAGAACTGACCAAGCAGCCAAATGCTTCTGTATCTTCCGAACGCTATTAAAATTCTCAGGGCTCTAAGGAGTTCAGATACCTTATCGCACAGGAAGCACACCCCGTGTTCAGTTTAACAGCTGCTCAGGGAAGAGCAAAACCTATTTCTGCTTCCTCTTCACCAACATGCCACCAAGTTACAGCTCCTGCTGAGAAGTCAGAGAGGTTGCTTTACTCCAGACAAGCAAGTTCAGATATGTTTCTGCTTGTCAGCGTAGCTGTGTGCTTAACATGGAAATTTGTAACATGAGCTGTATCGTGCAGAGTTACACACTTTTTTTCCTACTGAAGACAAAAAAGGGTCAAGCACCAGGAGCTTCAGCTCATAAATTCATTGTATTGGCCCTAGGGAACCTCGCTGGTAACAGCTGTAGCCTTAATGCAAATTTACAAAATGAACACTTACTCAGCTCGAAAAGCATACACACAATAGTTACCTTGATAACAACAAACACAGTATCAGATTAACATCCTGTTGGTAGACAATTTCTGTAAATGGAGTATTTTATAAAATCATAAATGGCAATGCTTCATTGAAATAACAGATTTAATTTGCTTCTTGAAACAGCTATTCTTGAATCAGTCTGGTAACATGCAAGCAAATTAAGTAAAAGCACCAGATTTCTTTTCAGTTTTTAAATGATTGTAAGGTTTAAGTCATCAAGAGATTGTTTGGGTTTTTTGACTCTTTTTTAAAGAGTCTTGATTTAAGACAGTGACAGGGGAAAACTTCTAAAAAGCATCTTCAAGAGATCCTTATCTCATTGCAAAACATTCACTTTATGTAACTTGACATAAAAACATCAAACCTTTTTCTTTTCAAAGCCCTCATCAGGAGCATTTTCAATTAAAAAAAAAAAGCTTGAAATTCAGACATTTAAAGTCAACTACATTCAGCAGATATAACTCATGGTCAAGCTAAATGATTCTCCTACATCAAGACTGCAAAAAGGCACAGCAATCAGCAGTGTTACACCATGCTCCACAGGAATGAATACTTTAAAAGCCAATTGATTTGATTTCTATTTAAAAATAAACAGGTATGAAAAATCTCCCTTGGTCACAGTCCAGAGACAACTGTTTAGGCAAGTGTGACAACGGCAGGAAAAAACACACCAATCAAATGGTCATAATATGTAAGTGCAGGTGAAGATACAAATAAAATAGTCCTTTTAATTGCAAAGCATGCCATGCACAGACAGAAAACTGAGAGAGAATGTTTAGAATTCCAATATATTAATGCTCACCATATTGGTGTACTTCAGTAGCTTCAAAAAAGACCATAAATGTAAACATGCTTGGAGGGATCTTATAAGCATATAAATATACATGTGCCAGATACTTGCAGACTAAGGTTTGGCACATACGTGCTCACTTCACAACAACAGTTTAGGAAAATGAGGCTCTAAAAGTGCTTTCAAAATTTTAAATGTGAATTTTAAATATCTTAAATGGAGAAACGCTACTTCAGACTCAACTGAGAATCAGTTCATATTTTTCCATTAAACACTGTATTTCAAGATAAGTTTGAAAAAAAAACCAAAACATGATCTCTGCAGATATATCTCTGGTACTCACCAACTTCTGACAATGACAACTTCTGTCATTGTCATTGTCTGTTGCAACTCTGCAGCAGAGACAAGCTTTAAAGGATTCTGCAAATATTTTGGCTTGCACGTGAAGACTGGAGTATTCAGGTTTTTTATCACAGAAATTCAGAATCTTTGCTTGTTTTTAAGTAGTGCAGAACCTTAAAGTTAAATAGAGACTTAAGGATTTGAGCGACATCTGTAAGGCTTGACTTCATATTGTCAAACGCTACAGACACACAGACACATCTTTTCACAACTCTATGCTTCTGATTTAAGGACTATCATTTTGTAAGCAATAGGTCTTCAAATGCACATAAAATTTGAAAGTACATAAATGCAAAACATGAATTTGTAACTTATTTTCTTCAGAAATTCCATTCTGACAAGTAAATTATCTGGACAAGTGTCTGCTTGCCTTATAACTATTTTCAAGAGTTATGCTGTTAAACCTGATAAACATTATAGACCTGATAAAACTAGTAAAAGATCCTAAACTCATAGACCCTCTTGTATACTCAAAATATAGTATATTTTCCTTTCTCCCATTCCATGGGGCTATAAAATATCTTCATAAGATTCCTCGCAAAACCCTCCTATGGAGTAAGCCCTTTCTGCAGAAATGAGAGTCACCTCAAAAGAACACTTGACAAGACTGAGGCTCAAAAACTCATCTGTCACGCAACCAAATTAGATTGGAATAATACAAGTATACCTTTTTACATTGAATCCTATCGTTAAATTAAAAAAAATTAAATCTGGTTTGTGCACCTCTTTAAGACGTGTAAGATTTTCTAAACAAAACTAGAATGTGAAACATAAATGAGAAATCAACTATTTGCATTCCACACATACTAGCATTTTACTGCCTTTAGACCTGAAAATGTATTCATTAAGAAATACACTGCAACTGCAGTAGTCAACACTCAAGTCCACCATAATTTAAAAAGTGATTAATTTTAGCATAACCACACTAGCAAATTATTCTGTATATTTCAGTGAAGCAGCGCTTTAAAAAAGTTGTAGAGAAATAGATCCTTTTTTGTGTGTTTTAAGGGAGCAAATCTCTCCATAAAGATTATTTACACAAATGCAAGAGCAAACTTTCTGAGATAAGGGTTTGGGTTTGTTTTATTTTATTTTTCTTCCCAAAGATTCCACCATATGATAAAAAATTAGATGAATGTGTATTCCTGACCACATTGACAATGTCACAGCTAGTTCATGACAAGCAACTGCAACAGGTGTAAATGAAAACCAGGTCCCTACACCGGGACAAAGCTTGTTTGCAGGCTGACTGTATGACACTAATATTGAAAGCAAGAATTTAAGTAAACTCATCTGGCATTCAGATCCAACTGAGGGAACAGTGAGAACGACACAGTGAAGGTACACTTAGGTGCAATTTCATGCTGGTGACTTTTTCCTCTTTTTATGCTTAGAGCAGATTTTAAACCAAGGGTTGCATATCCAATGACACACACACAGTTCAAAACTTAAGAGACCATTAGCACAGTTGTACACATAATTACATAAACTTAGTATTTACATATTCTAAACAAAGTTCCATTTTAACAGTTGAAGTCTTTTAACACATGAAAGAAGATAATCTACTACAAAGAATGCATAACGGGATCACAAACTTTCCACAAGCATATAAACACACGTTTTAAAGTGCTTTCTGGGTGCTTCAGATTAACCCCTTGCAGTACGAGCTTTTATGTAGTGCTGTTCCAGTCATTACAAAATGATTTAAATCATTCCTCTTCGGGTGCATTGTGAGTTCAGGAATAATGACGACACCATTGATGTAAAAGCCTTAGGCTCTACCAACATAAACGTATACATTACTTAGGTTCAGATGAAGCTGTCAAATACTTTGGTTTATCATAGCTTGGGATAAATATTTGATAGAACAAAAATTGCACCTCTCCACTCTTGAGTTTGCTTTTTTTTTTTTAACTAAAAAAATACCCCAACATAAATTGACAGTATTCTTTGGTAAAAACAGGACATTTGGCCAGCTTGTGTGTACATCTATTTATTAAAATAGCCTAAAAGTGAACAAATGCCACTGCTGTACTGTCAATTTACAGGAATTAGCATTCCTTGCTCAGTGGGGAGTACCAAAATATTAACCTTAGCAGTTACCTATATAACAAGCTGAAACACCTTCAGCAACCATTACAGGGGATCAATAATGTTTTAGAATACTTTTTGCTTAACATTTATCCTTTGCATTACAAAAACCTGTAAAATGCTCTATGCCTGCAGACAAGTCCATTACTTTGCAGTGACTACAGAAATGTTATTCAATGGTGTACACTGTGAAGTTGCTGTAACAAAAATCAGGAATATGGTGTGCTGACCAACTAATACTCAGCTGCACAGTACTTGTGCATTACCTATCCTAAATACTAAGAAAAGCCTATTAAAAATTCAGTTAACTGCTACAAGTTACGTAAATATATAAAAACAGAGCAGATATACAAGTATAACACTGAACATACTGTACTTTATTAGCACAAAAAGCCAGAACAAGGCACAGCAAGCAGAAAAATACATCAATAGAAGGGTTAGTGTAGCATACAAGAATAACGTTTATTGTACTTGCAGCCAAAATGTTTCCTACCTCGCACAGGTCACTGCCGTAGAGAAGTAAGAAATAAAATACTGTAGCAGCTGGTAAAGAAACTAGAGAGCACTCAGAATTGGTACAAAACATTAAACAGGGGTCAGGGCATTCCAACAAAATTTTAGTGCAAAATATCTAAGACAGAACTACTTTAAGTTCCATCTCCAATAAAATAAGCAAACAGAAGTTAGAATCTTGTTTCTAAGTAATCTGTTGAAACTATCATCAGTGCATATTACTTTAAAACATTTTTAAAAGCGCAGATGGAAAGATATTTACAAATAAAGTGTACCAGTACCTTTGAAACCTGACATTTGTTTCAGATATGTCAGATTTTATACTCTGATTATAATTCAACCACTTGTCATGTTCTCCATAAAAATATCAGACAACTTTAAATAATTAAACATTTTTTTCTTGTCACTATTACCTTCCATTGTAAGTTACTAGCAGTCAGGCCACCAAAATCTGTTTTGGAAAACACACACAAACTTATGTTTCACAGAAATAATCTAATTCTGTGTCCTGCCACAGAAGCAGCAATTCACACTGGAAGGTATTTTTAACTGTCTGAGACAGTATTACTTTTGCTAACAATGCCACTTAAATCTACAAGTGTTTGTAACAGAATTACAGTACTGAGCAGGCATATTCAAGTCTTAATGATTAGGAAACTTTATACACTGTGAAGAGCATGATTCATCTGTTAGCATCAGAGCACCATTAACTCTTAATGGACTGCTTCTAATGAACTGCTCTTCATTAAAAGAAAATATTCACTAATATTTTGAATCTTGTTTGTGAGCTAAATTATTACTTTGAGTAAAGTCTCCAAGAAGAGAATTTAAAAAAAATACTTCAAATATTAGCAAAAATGCTCCTCTGATAAAGCCTTCCTTTATTAGCATTACATGAATGCCCCATGGGAAATGCCTCATAGTTTCTTCATCCAATTACTACAGCTATAAAAGGGAAACAAAATATTTAGAAATTAGCAAAAATATTTTCATTAGGGCTTAATGAAAAACGTGCAGAATTGTGTCTGCTTATTGTTTCCAAGAGGCATCACAACTTAGTTTGATTAACAGCAGGCAGCATCTGACAGGATACTAACACTCAGCTTAAATAGGATATTGCAGAAAAGCTAGACGTCGTCGGTGTGCTTGCTGCAGTTAAACTGTAATACACAAAAAAAAACATGTTCCAGAAGCTTATTCTGATTTCCATTTACTTTGTTTTTATAGGTTCCCGCTCCAGCCATCGCACCCTGACTTTTTGTTTATAGTGATACTCCTTTAGAAAGTCTTGCAACATTGAGGGGAGAGGAAGGTCATCAATTCCATCGTATGTAGTGCACCTGCAGATTACTGCCCGGCAGATATACTGCAGACTAAAGGGGAAGGTCCTGTTCAGAGATACAGTAAGCAATGGTTCAAAGAACATGCAAGAGCTGGGGTCCTTGTAGTGTTCCAGAAGCCCCGTAACGGTGGAGGAGTGAAACACACAGGGGTCATGGGCATCAAAGCTGAAGTTGTGGTTCCACTGCTCAATGCGTGCGTGCAGCGAGCGGTTGTAGCGGCGGAAGCTCACCGAGAAGAGGTAGTCCTCCTGCGCAGAATCCCTGAGCAAAAAAGTGCCTTCGGGTTTACCCTCCAGAAGTGCTTCTGCTTCGTAGCGGTCCATGACGCCCCAGTAACACGGGTTACCTGTGATCTGGAGCAAGTCTGGCACGAGGCAGTGGATGTAATCGATCTGAGTATGCACTTTCCAAGCCCCCTGCCTGCTGATATGGCCATGGCTCTCTCCTGACATCTGACGCTGCTTCTGCCGGCGCGACTGCAGGCAAAGCGTTGTTGTGTCCTCTTCGGAGTCACAGTTCCCTGGAGGTGTTATGGTTTTGTCCCCGGTCAGCTCAGTCATACCAGGGGCTAACTTTGGTCCCAGTTTATACAATGGATTTACCTGTGCTGTAGCTTCAAAAGTGTGTATTTGGGCATTGGGAGGGGGATCAACCCCTTCTTCAATACTAAGTCTACGTCTCTCTCTGAGCCTGTCTTCTTCATCTTCTGTGGAAACCAAGGAAGGATCAAATGTGTCAAAGAAAGTTGAATGAGGGCTCACAGGTGCCGTGTGTTGTTTAATCAGATGCCACTTCTGGGCCAGGTCTGAGCCTGCAGGAAAAGGGCATTTCTCAAGCATTAGTTCAGAGAGATGGATCTTTCTTTTGTTAGAAAACAGAGGTTTGGACTGTTTGCTGTAAGTTCTCATGGGAAAACACAGCCCGACAGTATCCTGGAGACGCTGTCGCAGAGAACGGCTACCTACTGTCCTGCTGGATACTGCATCCATGTCATGGACTGAGCTCACCCCGTACCTTCTTTCCCTCCTCTGCAAACCACTTCGTGTTCTACCAAATCTTTTTTCAGTATCCAAGGAGCTCTGTGTTTTCGTAGAGCAGGAATGCTTCTTCTTCCCACCCCAAGGAGCATGACGAGAGTAAGAGTCTCTTCGAGCAAGCCTGGCTCCCGTGGTGACACACGAGTCATTCTCTTTCTCAATGCTTATTTCAACAATCTGAGGAATTTCTGTGACACAGTTTTGGTTCCGCCTTGCTGAATTCTTCGAAGGACTTAAGCCTAATTGCAAAGCAATGTTTTCTCTCAAAGGGCTGCTGGGTTGTTGTTGAGTCAAGTCAGTTATCTGGATGGCTTTCTCTTTACCAGATGAGCAATTAGTGGAGTTCACAACTATATTCTCATTTTGGCTTCCACCCTCATGACTAAAGAGATTCTGGCACCTGTATTTGAAATTGTTCCACATCTTTCCCACTTTATCCATGGATTATGTTATCTAAATTCAAGAGGAGAAGAAATATTAAAATAAAAATATAGTTTAAAAACATGAGGATACATCTTCAGTTATCAATTAAGTTACAGACCCAAGACGACTGTTAACTGAATGCAATACATTTTAAAAAGTGCCCTAGTCTTTGTAGGATTATGTGGAAGCAAAATGCATCATACCATTTTGATATTTAGAAAAATTACCACGAAGAAAGCGTTTAGGAAATTACAAACATTTCATTTACAAATAGGCCCTCCTATTTTTCTGCAGGCATGTAGGTAAGTCTGCATAGTTGCATTTGATGGATAGGAAATACACAGTCTAAAATTATTCATTGTAGGAAGAATTTTTAAGTCATATGTAAGGTATGACTCCCTGATAAGCTTCCAATAAGCAGCAGTAAAACAAATTCTGAATAAGAACTGTTCAAGACACTCCAAACTAGGAGAGCAATTAGTAAAATCCAACAAGTGCACTGCAAATATCCATATACACCCTGTAAAAGCAAAAGCTCCAGCTGCAGGCCAGATAAATTCCAAGATATAGCTCTGCAAGATTAAAAGAATTAGCACAAAAATAGAAATTTAGGGGGGAAAAAAAGCATTCATCATTATTAGATGAGACAATCACCAAAAGACAATTTTAGAATTATGAAGTCTCTGATCCATTAATATAAGCCATATGAAATAGCTGAAAAAAACTCCACCAACCAACGGTCTGGCTTTATTACTTAAGATATAAAAATGAAAGAGCCCAAGGAGATTTTCTATCTTTAGTAAGAACACTTAAAAAGAAAGCAGCTCCACAGCAGAAACACGATGACAGTGAATCATGAAGATACTGTAAAAAGATAAAAACATTAGCAGTGTGTATTCTGAAACTACGTCTTTAGAAACTGAGTTTGATAATTGGAACAAGACTGCCAAAATTACAGGACTGCCCTAGGACAGAGAGAAACAGGCTAATTCTGTACTAAAAAAAGTCAGGCAATGCCAAGCTAAATTAGATCTAATTAAGTTCTGAGAGAAGTGCTAAACTTAAAAGACTAAAATACGTCATGTTATTGAATTTAACTCTTTATGGAAACTGCTCTGTTTTTTGGAAACATACTATTTTGCAGCAACATTCCTCTGTTGCTGCACTTCTTTTCTGTTCATAACTGGAGAGGAATATGAAGCAGTGACTGAATGCACTGAGGCTCATGACATAAAGTGGATGATAAGTAAGCAATACTCTGGTGATCCAGCCTACAAGTCCTTAAGACAGGAGCACAGCTGTAAGCCCACGACTTTATAGCAGAATACACTGAGACTGGGGAAAAGTCAGAAGCATAGCTTACATGAGAAACATGAAAGAGGATGAATGTGTAACACCTGACTGTGATAGGAACAGAAAACAAAAGCTTTCTTTCTCACTCCGTCATCAGATGATCCAGCAAACCCAGCAAGCCAGGAATCTACATCCAACTGCACTAAATATGACCTTAAGAATTTAGTGTGGATGAGGAAGGTGGGGAGAAGAGAAAATCAGGCCTTCACAGTCTCTGGAGGTTACTGGTACAAGTTACCTACAACACAGTGCTAAGGACAATCTGCACAGCAGCCAAGTGGTTATTAAGGAGGAAGACACTTGCAGAGCAATGTTACACACTGGAGATGCTATACAGTTCCAGGCATACGTAAAGACCATAAGCAGATGATCAAGGAATGTCTTCCTGATTAAAACAAAAAAAATCCTAAAATTGTTTTTCTTTCTGGAGTTGTCAGGATCAAGCTGGGGAAATTCTAGGAGCAGCAGAACTACTAAAGTCAGAGCCCATACAGATTTGCAGGAAGCATCCAACACGTATCATGTCATAGCAATGATCATAGCTGTTTGTGGTATCTCAGAATATCCACGCTGACCATGAAGGAGCACATGTTTGCTGGCTGCCAGCCCGTCAACACAATATATATAAGGTTGACTTCTACACTTTTTTTCTGAAGTTGTACGTTTTTTATTCTCTTCCTAGTCAAAGAGATGTTTAAAATTTTTGGGAAAAGAATGAGATATTATATAAAGTCCATTCCCTTGGCAAGTCAGGCTAGAAAATGTACACATTTTTGTGACAATGAACTGGAATTACTTTTCTAACCAATCATATGCTATTCAATGGTGTCTTTTATTCTGAAATTGCTCTTTATTGCTCTTCTTTTGCACTACTAGTCTAAAATGTCTTAAGACTGTTAGACGGGTGGAAAGTTCTCTACACGTGCCCAGAAAGCTTCAAGAACAAATAAAAATAAAAACCAACAAAACACTCCACCCACAAACCCCCCCCACCATACCGGCTAGACAGACTGTACTTTTCAAAAGTTAAATTTAAAAGGTTAAGTACTTTTTGTCACACTCAAGAGAATAAAGATACCTTTCTTACCCAGAAAAGCAAATGAGTCACTGTGTCTTGTCTTGGGAATATACCTCAACATGAACTTGCTAGATTCCTTCTTTGACTTGTGGACATGATTACTACAAAGGGAAAACCAAAAATGTTGTTAATAGTTAGAATATCTTTTCATTTAGACATTTACCGTTAGTCACTGACATCAAAGGGATATTTTACTATTTACTTCTGAAATGTGTGCAGGGAATTGCCTGCTCATTATATATTTTTAATGCCTATTAACATAAACAAAAAGCTTCACAGAACTTTCTTTTTTTAATACATTAACAGCATTTGTCAAGTACAGTCATGGGGAGGATTCTGAAATAAAACTTTTGACGACCAAGAGCAAAGCCACAGTATCTGGATCACGGAAGTGCCAGGCACAATGGGCATAATCAGGCCTGTGAAATGGTTTCCCCACATTTTGGTCTCAAGTCCAAAACAGTGGCTCCCAAGTTGTGGTTGGCAGTGCTGTCAGATCACCACATACTGTCTCTCCTCCTTGTTTCCAGCTGCTACATCACATCAAAAGGCAGCTAAAAATACACACTTTTCTAATATTACTTTTCCAGGTAAGCAACTGCTGTACTCTCCACAAGGATGTTATATGATTGTGAAGCAAGAGCAATATGAACCGTGATTCTAAAAATGGGAAAGTGGAATACAAGACAAGTTCTTTATTAAAAGAGTAGGTCAGCACTTCCCTAAAATAATCATCATTGTTTTTCAGAAATCCAAGAGGAGTTGAGGGATTTAACATGCTCACACCACTGTCAGAAATATAACAGTAACAGAACAGAGGAGAATAATTTGCTCCTCCATGCTAGAACCAAGCCCAGAAAAGCAGTAAGAGTTAACAGAAAACACTGAGAAGTTATATTAAAGCTTTACATACAGAACAGGAAGAAAAATACTGAAACGGGATGCACATGTAGTTCAATGAAAAGCTACAGGGTTGAGCAATCACTAGGTCAATATTAAAATTAATATTCCTAGGTAGAAACTCCAGAGCAATGGCAGAAAAGTACAAGTATTACTAGTTTCCATTCACCTGGGGAAGCACTAAAATTACTGAAACATTTTTAAAGTTAGGCCACACTGTGGCTGTTGAGATTCCATAAAAGTAACCTTTTCAGAGAGCAACAGAGTGACAAGTACAAAGTATTTATACCAAACGAAGGTCAAAGCACAAGTACAGTTCTTTTGCAACTGTACATTTACTCTCCTTTCTTTTGTTCTGCATTATGTTCCTAGCAAGCCTACAAACACAAGTCAGACCTATTATAATTGGTTCAGTGCAAGGCCTTAACAGAGAAAAGGCAAGGTAAAGTTGCTAAAAGAAGGGCTATCCAACTTTAAACAAAACCTTACTTGAAACATTAGCTCATTCAGCCCTCTGAAGTATGTCTTCATTCCAAATAAAACCAGCGATGCTGTTTTACTGGGCACAGGTGGCAAAGGGATTGCATCCTAACCATTTTAACTCATTAAAAATACAAAAATCCCACATGGATGCTTATCCTGAAGTGTCATGCTTAATGGTATTAGCTTTATGTATCACTATTCTTCTCAGCTCTGCTCAGAAACATGAGCAGTCATTGCACCACCTATCACATCACCACTGCCAGCCAGCTGACACAGCCCGTTGGACAAACTGCCAGGTGGCTCCAGGAGGGAGTGGTTCCTTTGGGAACCAGCCTTCCCTAATGGAAAACAGTTCCTTGAATTTGGGCAAATTGTCTCAGTCAAACATCTCAGACTTGTGTTAGAATAAAACTTGAGTTACTGGTAAAGTATTTAAAATTCAGCCTAGTGATTTTAAATTAGTTTAAATCAATGTGCAACAGATGTGTGGTTTCACAGATTTCTTGTGGCAGAACTAAGCTTGACAAAATAAAAATTGTTTCTGAACTGGTTCTAAAGCCATTCCAGTTGTACAAAAGAGTACCGCCAGTGGTTATTCTAGCCTAAACAGGAAATCAATTCCATTCCATCAAAATCCACAAAGTGAATTCAACCATTTGTAGATTTTCTAAGAAAAAAACCCAATTATTTTTCTAAGAAAAATAAGTTCTACTGATGTTCTTAACACAATCTCTTTTCAACTAAAAATTATTTCTACCTACTTTGAACTGGCATAAAGTATCTTAAAAGTAACAGAAAATAAGCACTGCACAGGGATTACAGAAACAATGAGCTATAGTACCTTAGTGCTATATTCCCATTTGCAGTAAAATTAGAGACATTCAAAAGCATGAAGTTTGCATGAGTGTAGTCTTCAAGTATTCTGAGTGCACAAATGATGAGACAACAAAGAGATTTTGAGCAATATGACAAAGCTACAGTTACAACCTGTCAGTAATCCTAGAATACCACATATTAACAGATTACTGTGAAAACTCAGACCACTCTTTCCAGAAATGTTACAAGTTCTAGCTAGAGCTTTCTGCCTGTGACTTCGTAGGAAGACTACTCAAAGTCAAGGCTGTGTTCTGTCTGAAAGATAATAAACTCAGTTTCACTTTCACAGTTCACCCAATTTAAAAATTACTCAGTATGGTTTATTATATTCAAAGTATTAACTCCTAACAATGTACCATCTTCAAAAAAGATGATACACTGCACAAAGTATGATACCTTACAGAACAGGTTCAAAAATAAGAACCTACATAATTATTTATTTTGGTATTTTTGTAAGATTATAGCTTCAAAACACTGAAAAATAACAAGGTCAAAACATTGAAGGAATACAAAATCAGACAATTCTTACAAGTCAAAAACCCAGTAACCTGACAGGAGAAGGAAAAGAGGGGAGGGAAAGAAATCAGAGTTTCCCTGCTCCTTGCACACTGTTTAGTCCCATGTTAGCTGGAGCCTACACAGGGAAACCGGCTACCACATTCCATGACCCTGGTGCATGCCCCCGCAGACCACGGAGGTACAAGCAAAAGACTGGAGGGAAACTCAGCTTCTATTTGTATCGTTCCTTAAAATGATTTGCTCAGCAGTGACAAGAGACTCTTATTAAGGACATTTGCTTCCATTAAGGGCTGCTTGCTGAAGAGGTCACTGTCCTGTCTGCACGCTGCCAAATGCCCGCTACAGGCTCCTGCTGCACGGATGCACTGAGGGAGCTGCTCCCATCAGCACTCCTCAACCTTATTAAGTCAAAGTGAATAAGGCTGGCAACCCCCTACCTCTGAAGTAACCCACTTGAGGAAGGAAGGGCAATACTAAGGATTACAAAGCAATTTCCTCCCTCCCAATGCACATTCCAGAAATAATGAATTACTACTGTAATACCAGAGATAACGTTTCTTAAAAAACAAGAAATTTGTTGGCTCAAGTGGAACCATGCATTTTTCTACACACACAAAAATGTGCTCACTGCAGACTGCTCAAAGAGGTGATTTAGAGGCCTGGAAGGGAAAGGTGGCTGCTATTTTTTTAACTAAACAAGGTAAAGGGGCCAAGTGTCTCAAGTGCTCATGAAAGCCTTATTAGGATAAAGTACTACTGGTTTTTTCCTATTAGGCTTTGATAAATTAGAAGTGCAGTTGCGTAGGAAGACGAAGATTTGAATCTTCAAACCAAAACTCAAACCTGCCAGAAAAGAGGTAAAGGATACAGAGCTGCAATTCCAACAACACACAGAATTGGCCTAAGTCAGCACTGCAACCAAAAGAAATGGCGTCAGCCTCTTCCTGGCCACCTGTGCTGGTGCAGGAGGTGGTCTGTACACCATATGGCTGCTCAGTCAACCAGCTCAAGGAACTGATCCAGACTAAAATGAATTCTCAGAAAAAGTCTCAATCATTTACTCCATCTGGTTTATGACTTCTGTACAAACATTCAAGTTAACACATGGGAGGAGCAGATGAGGAGGGAGGAAGCAGCAGCCAGGACAAGACTGCTTCCTTCCACAGCAGCACTGGTTAGTTCTGCTGAAGTTATTAAGTCCTTAGATGGCTACTTTGAAGAGAAGTCTCCATTCTCAGCTGTGGGGCTCTGGCTGCAAAGAGAGAGATTAGGACTCTACTTAAGATGCTGCTTTGAATATTTGCATTGAAAGTTCAGCCACTGAAAACCTTTACTTCAAAAATAAAATGCTGAGTTGGCTTGATGCATTCTGCTAAAACTCAAGCAAAGCTGCAAGTTTCAAGGACTTAAGCTGGCAGACTGTCAAGTCAAAGAAAAGTAATGATCCTTTGCCATTGTTCCAATCTGGAGTAAGAAGTAAAACTCCTCCCCCTCGTGCAGATTTGCAATGAGCAAAAAGCAGTCTTAGCTTGGACAGCTGATGTTCTGCCAGTTTCTTTCCAAGCAGCAACACACTGGTAACTTCAGTTCAAAAATACTGCTCCAAGATTTTGAACAGTGGGATACATTCTTGTAAGCCCCATACTAGGCTTTGAGCTTCCAAAAGGACAATGTTGGGACTATGTGTGTTCACCCTGAATTGAAAAGTACTGCACAGTTGCTATCCATTTCTTTTCTGTTCAGAAAATCTGAAATCTCTGAAGCAGACAAGCCATCAACGGACGAACGGAAAGTTATGGCACTGAACCAAAACTAGAGACAACTGTTTTTTACATACTCCTTTCCCTCTACTTACACAAGTCTAGTAGGTAATAACACAACCATCATGAACAAAGCTAGTAGTTCTAATTATGTAAGAATCACAGAGCAAACATGAGTTTCAGATATTAAAACAGAAATAAAACTATACAGATTTACTAAGAACTCCACGTAGTGGTAGATCTCTATGCTAGAAACCGCAAATTCAAGACAATGGCACATATTAATTCCAAGTCAAGAAATCTTCAAATCATTTATGCAGAATCCTGATGGTGGCCACTCATTGTAACATGTAAATCCACACAAACAACATTAAATGGAAGTAGTTTCCTTTAAACTACCTCCATACACCCTAAGCAGGCAATTCAATTTCACCTTAACATTTGAACAAACAAAAGAACAAGCATTAAGTTAGGAAGGTAAAGTACCTGCCATGGAAGAGAACTCTAGGTGACTTAGCATAGTAATGTTTTCCATACTGCTATGTTTAACTCTTCTCACACAGAAGCTGCCACTATACTTTTTTAAAATCCATGTGGACAGAATAAATGGTTCCAGCCAGTGTTCAAGTGAAGTACAGCAGCCCTCTTGATGACCTCTATAAATATACTCTGAGAAAAGTTATGGAGCTCTCCCCTAGCAGAGAAGAATTTGTTTCTACTTCTAAGAACACTAATGAAGCATATCCTCCTCTATAAAGTTCTGAAATATAAATAGGTCTCAAACTGATACAAAGAGTGATCTAATGGTTATTTGTATGTAATTCTTGGGAGTTCTGATTTAAGAAAAAGCATACCTTAATAGCTGTGCCTCACTAAAAGCAAAGGAAATTGGAAGCAAAGTTGAAAAGATGAGTCAAATCACATCCCACATCTTTGACTAGCTCAGTAAAAACATCCAATTTAATATATTTTGTAAACAGAGCATTTCATTCAATTGCAAATGGCCTATTTTCCAAACACAGTCCTTCTGTTCTGGGATCAATTTATACTGGTTTAACAGTCCTATTTCTCCTCACTACATTTTTCAAAACCTCAACAGCCTGTCTCATGCCTCTCTCTCACCACTGTACCCATGCCCCTCATCAGCTCACAGGCACCTCCTGTACACAGAGCTTTTTCATGCACCCAGCCACTTCCCACATGTCCTTTTAACCTGACCAAGCAAAAGATCATATTCTCCAACACAAACTAGCTACCTGCCACCTCTTATCAACTGATAAAACCAAAGTTGTACTTGTCTCTCTCTGGCAATGTATCTACAATGGTGGCCACATAGGGAAAAGCATTATTGCTATTCATGCAATTAGCAAGAAGAATAAAATAAAGCAGCCCTTCTCTCAAATTTAAGGGAAATAGACCCAAAAGTTCAAAAGTTTCTAGAACCATAACAACTGAGAAGAGTAACAGCCTAAGCTGTTACCCAGCTACAGCTATGTTGTACAGCAAATAGAAGGTGGCCTGGGATAGACAGTTCTAATAACATTCATAAACTTATGAAGTGACCTTCGTAACGACTTAACTCCAAACTAACATTCCTTCATGCCAGAAGTCTGGCAAGTAAACTCTATCACTACAGCACCATTGGGAATCTTAGATCAGTTTCTGTGTAGAATATACTTTCATAAAATAGAAGCCTATTTGAATAACTGCAGAGTAAGACCAAGGGATTTAACCTGCAAAGCATTTGGCAAGCAAGGAGTTAAAATCCTGCCTAAGACTACCCCACAGCTGCTGTCAGCAGTCAGGCTTGTCAAGAGAAGCTCTGGGCTGTCTTGACAAGACTAATTGGCAGCAAGCACCTGGTTCCTCAGGCTGGGCCTGGGGAAGGTAAAAGAACACAAACCCTGCAAAGAAGAAGGAGAAGCAGCTGGAAGGCTGCCAGTAGGTCTAGCCTGTTTCATGTTTTCACTTTAATCCACAGGCAACTTCATCCGAGACTAGACCCAGTTAGAGCTACCAGAAACATTTCCCTGCAACCTCCCAGCTAAAGGAAACCTATACCTGTGCTTTGTGGTTCTGTACCTGCAAGCTCTGCCACTGAGCACCCACCAAGCCTGGTGTGCCGGGTCCCGCTGCAGCACAGCCAACTGCAACACCAACACTATCACTAAATTGTAGTGGAATTGAAATTTTGGTTTTCTAATGCCACAAAATATTCACTTAAAGGTGTTACTGTAACTTTAAAATTATGGACCAATATGCCAGAAAATCAAAACTAAGACTGTTCTGGATATTCTGTATATTGAACACATAAAGCATGTGCAATGACAATTTATGAACATAGCAAATTACAGTGCATCTTTAAAGAAAGTAAAAAAAAAAAAAAAAAGGTTTAAAAATCCCCAGCATTCTGGAAACTTGCTAGAAGTAGGATGCCTGAGGAATTTTAAGTGGGATTTCCAGAAAAGTTAAAAGACTTTAAATATATTTTGACTTCTGCTAAGAATCATGATTTCAGTGAATATGAAGCTTTCTGAAATTCCGCCCTTGGTTTTTTCACATTATTAAAGCTCAAGTAAAAAAACCTTAAAGCGTTAAGCCTTGCAGGTTCAGCCCCTGAGGCAGGGAGATCTTTCTTAAGAGTAAAGGACAAAAAAACCACCAAATCCCTTAGTTAGTTTAGCAGAGTTTGTATATTTGAACCAACAAGTGTCTAATTATATATAAACATACACAAAAATTGATATATATAAAATATGTATAACATCAATATACATCAGAATTTTTTTTGTTCAAGATAGTGTAAGTATAAACATTAAAAAGTCAGAAGTAAATGTCTTCAAAGCAAATTCCTCAGCAAATACATTGACTATGCCTTGGCCAAGTTTTACATTTTAGGTGTTTTAGCTTGCTAGTCAAGAATTCTAACAATGTAGAGCAGCACAAAGTTTCCATATATTAAAACCCCGGAAATTTGGAAGTGTACTTGTACATACTCTCAGTATGAAAGACACTTCAATGAATAAGCATTAATACCAAATGAAGGTGCTTGGGAGAACAAAAGAATGCAATGGAACCGCCTGATAGTCAAACCACTGGTATCAGTAGAGCAAACTCACTCCAAGAGCCACAGAGTGTGCCACTCTGGTCTCAGCTGGACACACCATATAAACGATTGCAACATTCCTTTAACTGCTAATGATATTAAACAGTACCAAGGCAATGATCCATTAGCAATATTCATAAAGAAAAAAACCTCAGGGTAACAAAATTATAAATTACTGTGTTTAGAGTTACTGCTCTAGAAATAACAAAAAATGTTTCTCTGCCTGACAGCAAAGGACGCAGCCCTTTACAACACCTGCTCTCCATTTGTATTCAAAGACTACTAATGAGTAAATCTTGAGGCTCTCTTGGTCTCTACTCATGAGCTTCATGACTCAGTGTTTTTTAAAAAAACCCAAACAAAACCAAAGAAAAACACCCAACCAAAAAATCCCACCCCAAAACCAAACCAAGACAAACAAACAAACAAAAAAACCCCACCCACACCACCCTTTCCTTGTGCCATGCAAAACAGGAATGCCCATGATTCAAAACATAGGATCAAGATGTACCATAAAAGCTTCAAGTAATAAATTCTAACCCTTCACGTGGTCAGAAATATAAGACTATGACTATATGCACAGGATATGCATTACAGAGACTGAACAATTACTTACAAGAAAATCAGGTCTTTCCGTTTAAGAGCATAAATTGCCTCAGTCCATTACGAGTGAGGTGCTAACTAGATTATGACACTACTATCTTATCTTTAAGGAGCTAGACTCTATTGCACAGTAAGATGAAATAGGATAGCAAGATTGTCAAAATGTGGCTACATCTTTCTTCTTGGTTTTACATAAAGCAATCAGTTAAATAAAAACTATTTGAACGAAATGCTTATTCTAGCAAAGACGCACTTGTGCATGTTTATGTAAGTGAGCTCCCACAGGATGAGAATTTTCTAAGAAAAATGTATGTATTTGGTTAGCTCCTAAATTCTTCTGAAAATAAAAGATATAAATGCTTTGTCTTTTGAAATCATCTATCCAATCCAAAAGCTGACTCCAGTTATCACTAGAGGATTGTTGCAGCAAGACCTAGTCATGAATCACTAATCCACTGGTTAGCTAACAGGCATTCCTATTAATCAATAGGAAAACGGCCTATCTAAAAAGACAACTCACTAACCTGTGATACCACTTGAATACCTACCTATACACCAGCTCATTCAGTACAGGAAAGCTGCTTAGTATCCAAGGGCTCCTATCTGATATGGATGAATGTAAGTTACAGGCTGCAGGAACTTCAAGAAGATGCAGCAAAGGAACGGACTAGAAAAATGAATCTTTACAACAGCATTGCCAGCTGCATGAGACTAGTAAAACCAATAATGCTCTTTTGCCCTATGAAAGCAGAGATTGGGTTGTATGAATGGTTTACCCTGCTTGAACAGGGAGGTTGGACCAGATCACCCACTGCAGACTCTTCCTTCTAACCTTACCTATTCTGGGATTCTGTAATGGCCAAAGAGGCTGCATTTTGTGCAGGAAGAGTCTGCAGCACCACATAAAATTGAGCAAAGCTAAATTAGACAATGATTACTGAGTGATAAACTTGTCAGAGGGCAGCTATTGAGGAGTACAGTTCTTTCTAGGCTGTTTCTCAACAACAGAATTTAGCCACAGAAAGGGCACCCTAAGGGTGATAGTCCATGATAACTCATCTACCACTGTTTTGCTCCTATTAAAAGGGATATTCTTGCTTCCCTCCCATCCCGCTGCATCAGTTCCAACATTAATCTGACCTCCATTTCCACCATAAGCTAATTGATGGAAGCACCAGACAGACAAACAGCACTTCACCAAGGAAAAAGAAGCCAGAAGAGACGAGCGATAGCACGAGGGTAAGAGAATCTCCAGTCTTATGCAAAGAGAAGAAGGGAAAAGAACCGAGTCTACCAGTGGCAGTGAGCTGTTAATACTGGTTTAGGCATTTCTTTGAAACCCACTCCTTAACGTTAACCCAGATTCTCCTTATCACCGGAAATATGTTTTATTAAATAAGAGATTAAATCAAAGTCATAATTGTAAAGCAAAAATTAAAAACTTAGCTTTGAGACTAAGACTCATCTAGAAAAACACAGTACGCTTCAGAAGATCAGGAACTGTAACACTGTTAACAGGAAAAACTATAAACATAAAAATACAAGAAATATTCATCTTTATTTTTTCAAAAAGATGGTTCAACTGCTACTTGAAAGACCAGGCATTTTCTGGTATTTTCATAAAGCACAGGAACATTTCAAGAGCACAGGAACAACCTGTTCAATAAATGATTTCAGGAAGTTGTGATCCTTAAGTATCCTCCACGATGAAAAAGAATTTGATTCTTGACGTTAAAAATAAAAGAACTGTCATTATGAGACATGGCAGTTTCCACATCTAGCTACTGTCACACAGTGGCCAGGACTTCCTGAAGAAAAACATGCATGGTGATCACAAGAATGAGAATTCCAAATTCTAGATTCAAAAATTGATGAAAACTAAAACATTTTCTTAAGATATTCATGATTAGTCACATCTTGAGCACCCTTCGAACCATTACATAAAATTGAAGGGTCCAAATAACTAAAACCAGTTGTGCAAGATCAGAGATATCAACCTCTTCTGCTACAGATCGGCACAAGTCTGCCACTTAGGTGAGCGGAGGGAGGGAGGGAAAACCCCAGAACGTTGCCTAATGTTTGACTGTACACAAGGCTACAAAATTCTGATTGTACTGGTACCAGTGACACACAGACATACATGAGTATGAGTTCTGATAAGCAGCCAGACTAGAACATTCTTCCAGCAAAATCTGTTTGCTCCTATACTGAATGAACATGGAACAGAAACACCCGATCCACCAGGTACTAACTTCCCAAGAAGTTCACACTGCCACAGTGGGCTCTGCTGCTGGTGCAGAGAAAGCACAGCAGTGAAACTCAGGGCAAGTTCTCTCACACAGCTGCAACGGTCCACGTAACTGATGTGGATTTTGCTACAGGGCAAATGCATTTTAAAAAGGAAACTTTCAGCTGTACTGTGTCAACAGACAAGGCCATCTTTCTTAAAGTTTAAACTAGCCACCTTAAAAACAGCAAAGAAAGTCAGTCTATCTGGTGGTCCCTAAGTCTTTTCCCAATAAGAGGGACATCCTTCTGAAAATATTTTTTTTCTTTTTCCTTTCTAAAAAATAATTTATTTACTACTATCACTTAGCACTTCCCATCATCAGACACATTCAATCGCTTTCTGTAGCTTTCTGATTTGGTCAGAACTTCATAGGCTGGGTAGCTACCTAAAATACTACTTCAAAGTCTAAGTTGTTGTAGGAAAAACGTCAAAAAAAGTTACATTTTGGCTGTCTTTAAAAAGCCACCTCCTCATTTTATAAACTCAGGAAGTGCAGCCTTTGTGTGGAGTATCTTCTGGTATCCTTACAGAAGTTCAGACAAACTTGGTCCAGTCTGGAACTCCTAAAGAAAAATACCTCTAGGTTCATCGGCCCAGGAGTCTTTGGGATTTTATCTGTGAAGGTCTCTGAAGAATCACTTTGAGCTTTTTTTGGCTGTCACAGCAATCAGTCCTGACCAAATGCATACACCCTGCTTGTGGGATGTGAATGATCACCCTCCCCACAACCACAGCTACACACGAGTGTGATGAGTGACATCCTTGTTATGCCCAGAAGTAACAAATGTGTTCAGATACAGAAGAAACCAAACTTTAGCCCTGTATGGATACCTCAACTTCTCTGAAAAAAAACTCTTAACACAGTCAAAGTCACAGTCAAAACATCAGTGTTGGTAGGAGTCTGGAGATACTGTGGAGCTGATGGGACAGGAAAGGAGGAGGAACAAGTGCATGATTCTGGAGCTGATGTGTGTCAGGGCTGTCTCAAAGATTTCCCAGCTGGCTTTGTGCCATAGGACCTCCCTCAATCTCCCAATTAACTTGGGACAATTGTGGCTCCCATGCTCTGCACAGCTTATTGCAGTCCAGAAATGTACTTAGCAGAAAAATCCTGCTGAGTATACAGAATGCACACAGTCTCCAGGGTACCCCAAAAAAACCAAACCAAACAAAAAACTGCTATGTCCAGATCAGAAATTTTCAAGAAGGGAATTGGCTCAATTTTGACAGATTTTCATGTAAAATTAAAACAATACTACTCAGCCAGAGGCTGCCCACTGACAAATTTCAAGTAGATGTTCCAGTTCAGAGGTGCACTACAATATTTCTAAGTAGAGACTGACATTAAAAAATGGCACAATTATTCTGGTTTTGTGTCTGAAAACAGGTGAAGAATTCTGAAAAAAAGCTTTAAACAAAATTAAATTCAAGGCAAAGAAAAGGCATAAAGTATTGTGGTCCAGAAGACTAGAGACCAGGAAAGTTATAAATTACTGAGTATACCATCTCTTAAAATTTTTCCAACACTTCCTATTATCTATGGAAGAAACAGATGAAGGAAGAACACCAGTGGGAACAATGACTTGTGTGAACTCCCACTTTCACCTAAGCAGCAATGCTCTTTGTTACAGAAGTTTATAGCCGCATAACAAAATAGGATGCTTTGTCAATGATACAAAATCAAACCATTCAAATTGTCCATTCTGACTTTGCAAACTGCTGAGTGAACAGCTAGACAATCTCAGAGTTATCTCTGTGATGACCAATGTCAGGTTCAGTGAAATGACAGCACAGGATGGAGGCAGCAAACACAAATAAAACATAATAATATCTTCCTTCCTAAAAATTCCAATTGCTTGTTTACTCATTGAGATCAGGTAACGTTAACACTCTATGCCATCTTGTTTTCTCCTGAAAAAATCTGAAGGTGAATCAGAGTGACCTTTGCAAGCCTCAGAGACAGACATAAGTGGAAGACTTCACAGCCTTGATCTCACACAACAGCATACTCCATCCTAAGAGAGCGAACAAGTGAAGCAACATAGGCATATACAAAGACAATATTCTTTTAAGTTAATACTGAAAATAGAGGACTTTTAGGCCTACGGTAAGCAGGAGCTTAAGTCCATAAGGACAAGACAAAACCCCTCAAAGAGTCTGAAGAGGGAGAAAAACCCCACCTCAACTGTAAGAAAACACAACCAGGAGAGTTTTTTCTTCACTCTTCTGATTCTCTTACAAGCAGTCCTGGTCATTCTATTTAAATTCAAAACACATATAAATAAAACCAGAAGCAGCTATGGCCACTAACTCTTTAGATCCAGTTACCATTGTTCAACTCCCACAATGGGCAATTACAAGCTATTTGAAGTATCAGGACATGAGCACTACATGCACCCAGCCTAAAACTGAAATACCTTTGAACATACCTACACTTGGTACAAAGCTACCTTTGTCTAAATACTGTTTTTTTGTTGTTGAGGCTTTTTTTTTTAGCTTGTTTGTTCTATAGAAAAGAATATTTCAGTTGAGAGGGACCTACAATGATCACCCGGTCCAACTTCCTGACCACTGCCTGGCTGACCAAATTAAAGCATGTTTTAAGGGAATTGTCCAAACGCCTCTGAAACACTGACAGGCTTCGGGCATCAACCACCTCCCTAGGGTGCCTGTTCCAGTGTTTGAAGAAATGCTTCCCAATGTTCAGTCTGAACCTGCCCTGGAGCAGCTTTGAACCATTCCCACACATCTCAGCTCTGGATCCCAGGGTGAAAAGCTCAGCACCTCCCCCTTCACTTCCCCTCCTCAGGGAGCTGTAGAGAGCAATGAGGTCATGCTCAGCCTCCTCTTCTCCAAACCAGAAAAGCCCAAAGCTCTTGGCTGCTCCTCACAGGACATTGCTTCCAGGCCTTGCACCAGCTTTGTTGCCCTCCCCTGGATGCAAGGGCTTAGCATATTCCCACAACAGACTACCATGGTCATATGTCCTTTCTACCTGATGAGAAGCGAAAAAGATGCAAAAGCAGAAATAATTCTTTTAGCAGGCTGGCACTATATTACAGCTCAGGGATTGCACACAACTTTGGCTCCACAGCACCTGTGGTTGGGGTACTGCTGACACACTGCCAACTTCAGCTCAGCAGGGATGACAAAGAACTCCAATTCCCTCACTTCATGATACACTCCTTTGCTGCTGCTCCTCACCAAGGAGGCTCAAGTCTGTCTTCTGTCTGTGTACTCCCACACAATAAGCAGAGTGCAAGAATACACAGTTTACCCCTATCTACTTGACTCCTGCACACATAGGACAGGTAGGTTTGTGCAAAACCTTTTGAGTAGCAACTTTCTACATGTATTTATTTGAGCCCCAGGCTCAGCTCCTGCATAGACACACCACTTCCCATTAGAGCTAAATACACGGTTCAACTCCAAAATTAGTAAAAAGACAAAATACACATGCAAAGCTAAATGAGTAGGAAACAAAGATTAGGAACACTGGATTCAGCTACACTTGAAGGAATTGCAAATGGTGCTGTACTGGGAGTCCCACCTAGTGAGATCTTGTAATAGAGAGGTACCTTTGTACATTTACATTCTTTTCCAGATTTGGCTTCCATCGCTGTCTAAATCAAAGACCAGAATATTTTCTTATGTAGCTGTATTTGTAACACAATTCCTATACACAAATCACAAGAGTTTCCAACAGCAAAGACCAAGACTGTTTTTCTATGCTAACAACAAACTCCTCTATGTTTGCAGAATGCTTCCCTTTGGACCATTCCTTATAGCAATACTATGATGTTTTCATAAAAGAAAAGTGCATCCTGAGCATTAGGAAAACTTACAGTGATTAATGAAACCACAGAACTAAACATCCTTCAGAAGAGAGGCATCAGCTGAGTACTCTCACACGCTATTGAATGACTAAAGTACGTCATCCTGCTGCCTCAGAGCACCACTGCTGCCTCTTCTGCCCCTCCAGACGCTAAAGGAAGGCACATAAACAAACAAGGCAGAAGAGAAGAAGTTCTGTTAGGTATGTCATCCATGATGTCAGCATATTCTTAAATCAACAACTGCTAACTTGCTGTCCTCTCTGAATTCAGAATAACCTGAAAAAAGACAGGGTACCATGCTTTAGAGATGACAACCTTACTGTTGACAGGAAGCTTGGACGCAGTAGGTTTTAAAAATACCTCAACATAAATTTGTGTGTAAGAGTGAAAACTAAAAAACTTGCAGAGAATTGCTATCTATTTTACAGGTAAGCTGTACTCCGTAACTTTCTCACTAAATTAAATCAGTTTTATACTTCTTTGGGCAACAGCTCGCACCACATCTACAAATTACCTAGGTAACAGTTTTGAAAACCTTACTAGCACCTACTCCTATATTTGCCTTTGGCAGAAAAAAGTTTTTGACTCATTTTCACATTCAATTAATCCACAGTCACATTCTTCATAGAAAGACTTCTGGAAAAACTCAACTTGCTGGAAACGGTAACTATAATTACTGACCCTCTTCAAGTCAGCCAAAATTAAATTGCAAAGTAGATTTTCTGGCATTCGAGCTATAACTTAATAGTACAAAGAAAAACAAGTCTATGAGTAAAAGACGAAACCAAGCCCAGTGTTTGTGAGAACCCAGAAAATGAGATACAAGTGGTGAGTTTACATGGAAGAACTGAGAATGGACCCTGAACATTCTCCTTCTAGATTTGTACTGCATAACAAAAAGGGCAAAACTTCTGCTCTGCTCATCTTTGAAGTATCAAACTTCTGTCAAACAACGCACTAGTATTAAAAAGGAGAAATATGACTTTATGAAGTTTCATAGTAAAGAACAAATAATAAACTGTAACTGTATGGCATTTTATCTCCTTACATAACATTATTCTCTTTTCTCCACAGTTTTCAGGTTTGTTTTACTTACTACTCTCTGCAATTATGAAGAAAGTAAAACCAAAAGTTGTAGCGTCTCTCTATTTCTCAGGAAAACAGAAAACACCATTGCAGGTGTTCCACTAGGAAACGTGTGAAATTACACATGCCACTGCCAATGAAACTGTCAAATCAAGATTCTTTTCACTTATTACAGGCTTTAAAGCAATTACAAGGATCACATGCTCCTTAACAGATATACTATTAGTATGCCATGCTAACTTTACTAGCATTGAGACAATTGGCTTATCGGGGTGCAAAACTGATGAATGTTTCATATTTGACTAAAGTTTAAAAAATATAGAATTCATGGGCTATGTAGACACTCTGCAATTTTTGCTTCTACTGAATTATTTGCATAACTGAAAAAAAAAAAAGTGGTTTCACAATGTGATAATTTTTGAGCCTGTAAGCAAGAACTTACAGGACTAAAACCGAAATAATTTCTATCTTAAAAACCATTTACAAAATAAGCTGAAGATTTGCAGTTACTGGTATCTATTGTCATCTGCGATACTCCAGGAGAATATTTTCTACCCAAAAAAACCCTCTTGCTGAAAAAAGGGCTGTAAATTTCCTATAGAGCTCACTATCAACAAGGTTTTCCATATATACTTAAGTGTAGGTACCGTCAAAGAAACAACCGATGGCACTTTGCTATTTTTTTCAATTCCTAAAATTCTGATCAAAACTACTTGTGAAAAAAGCTAAACATCAGTCACCAAAAAATACAACAGTGATCATCAAATGTGGGGAAGGGACAAACCAAATACTCAAAGCAAGGCTATTTCAAACTTCTGACCTGAAAACAACTGTCATTTCAATCAACAAAAAGTCAGTTTTTCCTGAATTATATAGAACTATAGAACACAATGTTTTTCCGAAACCAGTGCCATACTGAATCTAAGTCCAAACTTTAATCTAAGACACAAGATACTTACTTGTATTTCAGACACTAGTTGCTCTACTGGTCTGGACCTTAAGGCACCAAACCTCATTTATTCTGTTCACAACTGTTAGACAAATATCAAAACAGAAAATTTGTTGAATGCAGTGGTCATCAGTCACGCACATAAGCAAATCTGAGTTATAGATGAGTGCAATTACTTGATAGTTTTGAATGTTAGTCACAATCATTCTGACAAAAACATTGAAAATCCTTTAACAGATGCTTCACTCCTAAAGGAGTTTGAGAGAAAAAACCATGTTGCATGCACATGGGGACTAACAATTCTATGGACAAAAATTCTAAATCCTCTAACAAATGCTTCAGACCCCAAGGAATTTGAGAGAACAAAACCGTATCATCTGCACATGAGAATTGATACTGGGCAACACACACTCTTGAGGCAAAACAGCTTTCTTGCTTCTCACAGCACAACTATTTCAGTATTATAAAAACTAAAAAGTCTGACTGATTCCCAGATTTTATCTTTTTATTTCCACTAACGGGAAACAGGAGATCATCAGGCCAATCTGAAAGAGTCAGTGTATTTATTAAAATAAATTTTGCTAGAATACAATTCAATAAAAGTATCTCTATAATATAGACTACTGTGTGGATTAACTGAACTTGGAAATAACTTAACTGAGACATGAAAGCACCACAGAAGACTTAAGAGAATTTATTTTAGAATTGTCATACTGGAAGACTAATTGCTGAGTTATCTTTCTCATAAAGAACAAAAAATGAATTTTCCTTCTCGAGTAGATAATGGGAATAGGGGTTAAAAAAAAAATAAAATCCCTATTTCTACAACTTTACCAGTGCATATTATGCTAAGTGTCAAGTATAAAGCCAGATTTTCTGAAAAAGACCATTTCAAACATTCTCAACTAAAGAGAACTAAGCTATGGAAAGAAACCAACAATTACAATGTCATAATCCCGGATGGGACAGAATTTGTTAATTGCCAAACCAGGCTATATGCTAATCATGTCAGCAAATACTAACAGGCAGACGACACACTCCTGAAATACAGTGATGGGATGTAACATAAGAATAGCCCTGACCATCACAGGGTACACCTAATAAAAACCCTGTCTGGCCAATACATGCTGCTCAGCAGAGGATACAAGAACAGGTGAACTATTTATTAACACATTCCTGATATCCACTCCCAGAGTCAGTACTCTGCAGTTCAGAGTTTTTAAACCCAGAAGTAGTACTTTTGCATTCTCCAAGATAGACTACACTATCAGTAGTTTCAATCTCACAACTTAAATCTAAATTATGACACATAATCTGTTTTACATCTGTAAGAACCACAGCTCCTGTTGTCAAAGTTCCTGCTTCCATAAATAAGTTGTCCAGATCTTAAGAACAATAAATATGAGGAATTTCTTCAGTGGATAAACCACGCACATTTTTGAAGATAAAGCTGGTTTGATACTGAAACTTGAAATCTGATTTATATTCCAATCTACCATCATTGTGACAATCTGCATTAAGGCCTCAATGTACTATGAACAAATAGAATTAAAGCAAAAATCAAAGCAGATCAGGTTTGTTGCCAAAGTTTTAAATCATATCAAATGGCCAAACGAGTTAAACTGCTGGCAAGAACCTGCAGAAATACCCAGTGAGATCTTGGCAGCAGAAACTTCGCTCACTGGATTCAAGAGACTTTTCTTACATTAAGAGTGTGGCTGGACGAGACAGACTTAAGAGAGAACAAGTCACTGCAGTCTGAAGGGACAACATAACACCATCACCCCTCTGTATCCCCATGACCTGTCACACACCCCAGAGCTGGTCTCCCTCAACAACCCACTACCAACTAACCCAGAGGAAAAAAGAAATTAGAAACAGTGTGGATTAAATGAATCGGTCAAATAAAAATGGAGAAACTGTGTCAGAGAATTTGGGGACTTCAAGTGTGTAATAACACAGGCACAACTTAAGACAGGCCAAACAGAAGCTTTATTAACTACGATCACAGTGCGAGAACATTGAGAGCATCTTTCCTGATGCTCTGCCAAGTGATTGCAGAGACCCAAACCATATACCGTTTCAGAAAAAGGCAAGGAAAAGCAATCATGTCAATGTTAACAAAGCCAGTTACCTTCCCCTGAGAGAGATGGACTCCTTAAGTCTGTTGCTAAACAGCCACAATTCTAATGAGGACTCAGGCAGTAAATAACGTGACAATACGGAGGTGGCTCTTGGTGGAGCCTACAGGAATGGCCTGGTATTATCTTGTCCGAGGTGCAAAGCTGGAAACAATCAGACTGCTAGCTTTTGGTTGAAAGGAATGTTCTTTGAGTAAAGATAATCCCTTACCCAGACCTCTCAGTCTTAACTGTTAATAATTTTACCACCACAACTGTTCGACAGCTTAAAAATACATTGTTATTTTCCCCTTCCAAGCCACAAGTAAAACCAACAAGTGAGAAATTATATTTACCAAGTCAAACCACTGCAAGATACAACTCAATAGAAATTTTAACTTATTGAGCAAATTTTAAATTAAAAAAAATTATTTTGATAAAATTGATGAGTTAGTGCACTAGTGGAATGATTAAAATATCTCCTTCACAAATGCCAAACAAAAAAGCTCCTCAAAACCAAAGTTTAGTAATAGGTACTTTTCCCACAAGCAAATCAGTCAGTAAATCAAACAGTGCTGCACACATCTTACTGCCAAACCAAAAACCCAAGGTACAGAGGCAGAGGATGTAGTTTGATATAAAAACAGATGTACCTAAGCAGATGAAATTCTAAGTATCAGAAGTCAGAGACATCTTGGAGATGGAACTCTTCTGTTCAAGTTCTTCTCAAGAAACAGGGTCTACCCCATTAAACACATTCATCCTTGGGTAGGCAAATTCCACAAAGAAAATTAAGTCAAACTGGCATAAGCAATCACTATGAGCTAAATTTTTGTTATTAGAGGCCAAAAAGTCTAAGAGATTACCTTGATCAGTTTTTATCACAGTCTTGATCAAGCCTAATTCATTCAACTGCAGTCCTTGAGTCTCTACTAGCCTAATGGGAATATTAGGTAGTAAGTGCCAGACGTTTTTTATCCCAGAATTACAATTCTTAATCCTATGATTGACATTTGAGTCTCGAGCAATGAGGCCCAAGTTATGTCATTTGGGAGCCAGGCTGACTGTTGAATTACTATCAGAATTCATTCTGCTGAGAAGGAACAAAAACCTTATCAGATTGAGTACTGCGGAAAAACTATTTTTTATTGCTCCTACTCCACTTAAATTTTTAAGCAATACTTCAAATTTCACCTCTGTACATGTGCTCCAGTCAGAAATCACTTATAAACATTGCAAAAGTTTCTGCCTCTAAGAAACTGGTGCCCACCATAAGTATTGCAATACAACAGTATCTTATGGAATGCTTCGTGCCCCTTCAACAGCAGGGAAAATATTTGCTATAAAAACCTTGAGTTTACACAGAGTAGTTACATACTGCACCGAAATGGCTCTTATTCTGCTGCAGCAAAAAGAAAACCAAATTCCTGACCTTTTTGACTCTTCAACTACTGTAAAGACTCAAACTTTCACAAGAAAGGAGTACCGGTTTAAATACTTCAGTTGATAACGCAGTATATAATCAAGTAGTCTCCAGCTAGCCCTGAACACACTGTATACGGCTACATGAAGAAAATACTTCGGAGTCCTCAAGAAGTATTACTTATCTGGGCCAGGCTCCATCTCCCCCTCCTTCTTATCCCAATCTTTCAAAGATAGACTTTAAATGTTTTGCAGCTGTCCAACATTAAGGCTGAAGAATTCAACAACCACGGCACTGCAAAAGCACAGGGTGAAAAGCAACTACATTCAGGACCCTTTACAGAGCCAGAAGAGGTTCCTGACTGCAAACTTCTTAAGCAAAATCTGGATAACGTCCCGAGAGCAGATAAACCTGTAAAATTATTCTTTCTTCCTTCCAGATAATTCTTCAAGTGAGTTCCTACCATATAAACCAGTGCAGACTATGCATAACTGCATTGAGTTTTAGCCAACCTCTCTCACAGCCAAAAATATCAACCACCACCACTGCACACATTTTCTTACTGAGATTTTCAGAAGGTCTGCATAATCTTGTAACTACGAAGTTAGTGAGCCATTTCATATTTCCTGAAACTAAACTGCACATTAGATGATTCACCAATTAGTGTATTCATGAAGCTTTAAGAACCAATCAAAATTTCATTTTTGTTGAAAAATTTAACAGAAATGTCCAGCTGTATGCATGGAGAGAGCATGTGGGCTCTTCTCCTTTATTTAACTTAACTAACAGCTACGTTAGCTGGTGAAAAATATTCAGTGTGTCAAAGTTAATTTATCAAGCTGACAAAGTATAAGGGCTCCAGAAGGTATAGCATACATTTACTAAATTTTAAATACAACATTTTAACTAGATATAGCTCAAAGATTAAAATAAGCTGTCCAACAACCAAACCACACAAATACATACCACTCCAGGGCACTTCTTATTTAATGAAGCAATTGCATGCCTGTTTCAAACTAATGCATAGGTCACCATATCAGAAAAGCTGATCATCCTTCAGACCCCAAACCCCATAAATCAAAACGTATTTTTATAAACGAGGTGGATATCTTTGGAAGACAGAGGGCTTGTCAGTACACTGGGGCCATGATCAGATGGAGGGGAGGCACTGCATGTTGCTCAACACAACCAAACCTTGTGCCTGCCCAAAGCCTCTAGGCACAAATACCACAAGGTAAAACGAAGTGCTAATTTCCCCCTACGGTTGAAAGTATGAAGCACAGCTCTTGGGGAAACAAGAGGCAAGGAAATCAGCCCAAAGTAGACAGTTATTCAAGAATTATTTAACTAGCCAACCTATTCCAATACTTTGGAATAAAAATCAGTATTTTAGGAGTTTATGATTGAGCCTTTACATCTCAAGTTCTTTCATTCTACGAAGTCAGGAATGTACGATTTAGTAAACAAAAAGATATCTTGTTTAGATTTTACATTTGTTTTCACTATTTGCAGCAGTAAATAAAATATCACCACTTTAACTAAATTTTAAGAATAGATAAAATCGCTGTATGGAAGTTACATGGAGTGATCTGAATCCATGAAGTATCTAGCAAAAATTGAGCTGTTCTGCAGGAGACTGTCACAGGACAAGGTGGTTTACAACTATTAACAACAATTATCACTATTGTTTGATTAGACTAAAATACATCTCTAAACATAATGAATGAGCCCAAAAAATGCATGTTATACCATCTCGGGTTATTAGTCCATCACAGAAACATGTAAATTACCACATCTAATTTGATGAACAGTCAGTCATCTCCCTAGAACCTTGCCGCAGAGTGACAGGTTTCACATGTTTCAAAGAAGATTAAAAAAACCCCTTTCTGCTAGAACACAGTTGATTTCTAATCCCTTCCATCTGCTCCTTCTTTCTTAGATGTACCTGCCATCACTAAAAGAGCAATAGAAGAGAAATTCTAGATATTCCTCCAAAAATGAACCCATCCATTTTTCCAATGCTCTCATACACATGAAGTCACGTCAACCTACTGCTACCCAGCTGTCTGAATTCACCGCCTGGTTTGTATTGCTAATGAAATCCTGAAAACCAGAGCAGAGGCGGAACATTTAGACCAACTGGAAAATCAGAACAGATTTCATCAAGTCAGTCCACCAGGTCACAAAATTGGTTTGTTTTCTCTCTTTCTGTAGCTTGCTTTGGACCGACAAATAATTCTCCCTAGCAGTATAGGTAATTCACTCTGCCATACTTAGTCATGTACAAAAACGTAAAGAATTGACTCTGTTCTGACAGAGACTCTATTGCTAAGGCTACCACTTTGATACGAGGTCCATTTGAGTACCTTGGTTTACAGACTGACAACTGAATGAAGTAGGAGGTTGCTAACTTGGAAACTTGCCTTCTTTCAGATGTCTCACTGCAGCAAACTCATCAGCTGGGGATATTCAAGGTAACGGGGGTTATGCTCAGGCTGAGAGCTGCATAACATCTTCAGCAAGAAGCCTTTAATGGCACAAACTTGCATGACGCAAGGTCTTGAGATGCATGGATCACACCTCAAAATTTCTATGACTGTAACATTCCCAAACCATACTGGAATTAGCTTCAGTGAAAAAGCATCTTTGGTTTGTGTGGTATGGCCAAGGATCACACCTCACAGAACGGGATATGGCCCCATATAATGAACAGCATAAAATTTATAGCTTACAATCAGAAACAGAGCAGAAAACTTCAACAAGCTTTAAAGGAGAGAGAAAAAAATAAAAGAGGGGAGCATTCTGTAAGTATTCAGGGAATGGAAACAGACCATTGTACATGCTGGGTTCATAAGACTACATGATCAGGTGATACACAACCCTGATGAAATAAATATTCAGAGACAGAAATTTATTCCATGGGATTAAGATACTGTGATTCAGTGCAAGTACTAAAGTACAAACTTAACAACAACAGCAGAAATAACGCGATTTACTGCTCCTACAATTCCAAGAAACCATTCATAACTTCGAGTCAGATGCTTACACAGACCACTTGCAAACTTTTATGAGCGCTCACGAGGGAAGACGGCCTGATGCTTAACGCACCCCCCTCTGCAGAAGGGGTTAACAGGAGGCTGGGCGCCCCGAGGGCTCTTTAGTGGTAATTCTGCCAGGGAGATTTCCATACGGACAAACCGTGCGTGCAAACTCGGACACAGGAGACTGCCGACCCCCCCGCTGCTCCTGCACCAGCCCCACAGTCACCCTGGGTGCCGACACCGGGCACCCCCGCCCGGCCGGAGCAGCTTCGACCCCTCGCACCCGGGGCTCCGCTGCGAGCCCTCAGCGGGCCGGCCGGGACCGAACGGAACCGCCCCCCCCCACACCGCTCCCCGCCTCCTCCGCCCCAGGCGCCCTTCTCCCGGCCACGGGCACAGCCGAGCCCTCGCCGTC
>VZTF01001657.1:2737510-2855051 GCA_013397755.1 Cnemophilus loriae
CGCCCAGCCAACCGGGCCGCGGCGCTCGCACTGACCCGCTAGGCTGTCTCCGGTGGCCTCCATTGACCACCATCTTGGAGTCGGGCGCGATGCCCGCTCCGGCAATGGGCTCGCCGGCCGGTGGCCATCTTGGGTCCGGGCGGAGTCACGTGCGGGGGCGGCCCAGCGGAGCCCCCGCCCCGTCCCGCCCCGCCTGGAGCCGGAATTCCCTGTGACACTCGGCATCGGAGGCGGAACGGCCGTGGGAAGCTGCCTTCTCCAAGTACAGCTCCCGAGGCGCCGGATGCGGCGCAGGCAAGGACCGCCCCGACACTGCGCCTGCAGGAGTCAGGCGGCTCCTTGCACGCTGAAGGGAGCAGCAAAAGTATACGCGTGGAGACCCTTGGAGACACGTCGGTATTGTTAGGAGTAATACCCCATTCGAAACAGTTTCCTCTTCCTTCCTCCGTATAATGGGAAGCAAATCCATGGCTTGGCCTAAGTGCAGGTGAAGTAACATCCGATCACGTCGGGCAAAGGAATCGCTCGCTGCGGCACCAGCGCAAAGACATAGCTGGTATTCCAAGTAACAGCGCATCGCATCTTCCTGTATCTGGCAGGCACGCTGGGACACTACAGTGCGGAGGGTGGACTCTCAGATGGCAAAAGATGCATAAATGTCAGGCTCGGAGGGAAGGGTCCATAGGTTTACTCTAGTGGAAGGCAGTAGCAAGCAGAGAATGGCAGGGGCCGGCTCTCTTCGACATCTTTCTCAGAGCCTTTTGCGGAGGAGATGGAATGCGTGCTCAACAAGTTTGCAGGTGGTGCTAAAGCGGGAGCAGTGAGGGTGCTGAAGGACAGAGCTGCCATTTAAATGGACCTAGACCGGCTGGGGGAATGACCTGACAGGAAGTCTGTAAAACTCAGCTAGGACAAATACAAGGAAATTTGACAAGTCCAGCACTTGGGAAGGAACAGGCAACAGTAGAGGGTGGGGACTGATGGGCTGTGGAGCAGCTTTGCAGGAAAGGACGTGGGGTCTTGTTGGACAGCACATTGGCCGTGAGCCAGCAGTGCGTCCTGGCAGCAAAGGTGGCCAAGAGCATCCCAGGTCATACCACTGGAAGCATAGCCAGTAGACCAAAGAAAGTGATTATTTCTTTCTGCTCAGCTACATGTGTTATAGTGTGTCCAGTTTTGGGTCCCAAAATGCAAGGAAAATCTCTACGAACTGAAACAAGTTCAGTGGAAGCCACCGAGTGGTCCAGGGGAAGGTGCAGCACTTGCCCTGTAAGGAGAGTCTGAGGTAGCCACCCTGGATTAGCTTGAGGAAGAGACAGCTTAAAATACTTCAGCGTACAGAACACAGCCTAGCATATACGTAACCAGCAAAAAAACCCAAAGATGAAATAATACACTGTATAAGCGGTTCTGCACCTTGGAAGAGGATGAAAAATATAATGAAACATACATAATTGATGTTAGTTGCATTCAGAATGATACTGATGAGGCCAATGTGTGAATTTACATTTCTAGAGCAGGGTAGCACTCATGAAGGATTCATGTGCACCCCACACAAATGCAGCTAAATTGCCACTTGGCAGTCCTACGTAAACAGTGCAAGAAAGAATGTGCTAACACGTAGCAACAACAGGCAAAATAAATATAGAGCCAGCATAGCCAGGATCTGGTTAACAGTTCAGCATGGGCAAGTGCAAAGTTCTGCACCTGGGGAGCAGCAGCCCCAGGCACCTGTACATGCAGGGGGCTTTCCCAGCAGCTTTTTGAGAAGGACCTGAGGGTCCTGGTGGGCACCAAGTTGAACATGAGCCAGCAACATGCCCTTGATGCAGAGAAGGATAACAGTATCCTGGGCTGCATGTTGCCAGCAGGTTGAGGGAGTTGATTCTGCTCCTCTCCTCAGCACTGGTGAGGCTGAACCTGCTAAACTCCTTGGTACAAGGGAGATACAAAGCTACTGGAGAGAGTTCAACAGAGTGTTGCTAAGATATTAGGGGATTGGAGCACCTCTCCTGTGAAGAGAGGAGATGGGGCTGTTCTGGCTGGAGAAGGCTTAGAAGAAGATCTTGTCAATGTGTATAAATACCTGAAGGGAGGATATAAAGAGGATGAAGCCAGGGGTTAAACGGCAACAGTTTTTTCTGCAGCTATCCCACATTCACTCCACTTGTATAAAGGTTCCGTAAGTCAGTTTTAACCTCAACTTACAGGCTGTTTCACTTTTTAATTAATTCTGTAGCAAACTGTAGCATTTTCATTTCCAGTATGCAGTAAATATTTTTATGCTAGATACCAAAAACTTATCAGAAGTATAAAGTTTTAGTGACATAAACTCAGATTTGCTATATCTCTTCGTATTTGTAGAGCAAGTCCTCTTGACGTTACCATTTTTGTCAGGATTAAGGTTCAGCAACAGTTTTCATGTCATGAAAACACCTGACATTCTGTCCTGCTACTAGGGCAAAGAACTTATAACTGAGTAGAGGGAAATAATCAACTGCTTCATTTCATTTTGAAGATCTGATGATAGGATGGAGGAAAAGAAAGGAAATAGGCTGCTACTTGCTATGAACAATAAAAAAAATCCTAATACCAACAGAGCTAGGCTGTGGCCAGAGCTCAGCCAGATGGAGACTGTGCAGCTGGTGGTTATCTTGCCCAGGCTTCACCAACCTGACCCACACAGCTGTAGGACATACTTTGATTTTGTGAGGAAGCATTGATGCAAAGGACCAGCTCTGAGCCCTCAAAGCATGATGGAACTTGCTGTGGTTTTTCTGTACTAATGTGTTGGACATCTGAAGCACTCTGTCAGTAAGACTGAGAAGGATATGAGAAAGCCATAGACTGTTGTGGGTGCTCCAAACTATGAGGCTGCAATGAGCCTATTGGAAGAAATCAGATCACCTCCTTTCTCAGGGTGTGCACACACCCTTGAATGAAAAGCAATTCCCTGGGGAAACTTCTGGGCAACCCCTTCTTTCGTAAGGCAATTAATTTTCCTGATGGAGGGCAATGATCTGTGCATTGTAGGAGGACAAGGGGATGCTGTGAGGAAACACCACTTGGAAGAAGGTGATCAGAGGCTGGAAACTGAGCCGGCTGCTACCTCCCACATTGGCTTGCTTTCATCTTTCAGTGTTTATTTCCCAGGCATGCCGCCAGCCTGGGGTGTGTGCTGCCAACAATGCAGCGCTGCGGGGCATGCTGTGCACAGTGTGCTCTCAGTCTGCCACTCCTGGGTGACACTGCCCACTTTCTGTGCTATGGGCCACCATGGTTGCTTCACCAGCCCCGAGCTGCCACATTAACCGTGTTTCCTGAGCCCAGATCTGCTGGATCATTGCTTCTCAGTGTGTCCCTGGCTGATCCTGCTTCTGTGTTGCAAATTGTCCAACCCTGGCAACCTCTGCAGCTTTGGCCTCAAGCACTCTCCCCCCACTCCCTTCTCCAGAGTTTATCCTCTCTGCAGCCTAGAGCAATTCTGAAAAAGCAAATGCAGGCATAGACCTTAAATGAAACTTTTTAATTCCAGATGGAACTTAATACGGTTTGATGAAGTTAGTCAACATACAGGTTCTCCCCTCACTCCTAACAGCATCAGCCACGTACCAAATCTCAGTGTCAGGGATTGTAAAACGGAATTGGAGTTCAGCAAGGCAAAAGAGCACCTCTCAATTCTGGCTGATGTCGCAAGCAGCCTTCTCTGCAGACCCAGCATCTGTGCCCAGAAATCTGTGTGTCTGTGGAACTGAGGTGCAGCTACAGTGGTAGGAATTTCCTGTGCTAGGGTGCTTTTTCTAGGCCATGGTGACACACAGCCAGAGGATTGCCCATGGGAATCAGAGCAGTCATCAGAAGTGTGAGTATTTGATGCTGCCTCCTTACTTCCAGGCTTTTTCCATTCAGAGTGACATGAACACTACTCTCTCCTTCAGCCAGGCAGAGAAGAATAATTAGTGATGGAAAATCTAAGATAATAGCAAGGAAAGAGAGCAGGAGTAAAACAATAACCACTTTCATTATCCTGCTGAGGAAATATTGGTGTCTGTGGATGAATCCTGTCAGCAAAGGATACCTTGAAGCAAAAGGCTGATGAGCATGTACTAGATAAACCACAAGATTTGGCAAGAGGGACTTGCAATAGGGACAGAAACCTCTGCAAAGCAAAACTGGACAATCCTGGGAACGGTAGAGCAAATGCAGGGTTTTGTTTGGTGTCTAATCTAACAAAAATAGTCCCAACATGGCACAGCTTCAGGATTAAGAATGGTGGAACCCTCATCAGCAGGCCAGCCAGCTCTTGCTGGGCACCTTCACCTACCAAGTGCTGCCCTGCTTTGCTTTTGCTGGCCTCTGGCAGTTTTGCTTGCATGTGTAATCAGTTGCAGCACGGTGATCTGGTTGTTCACAAGCAGACTCACATTAATTTTACAGGACCAAAAGTTCTATCTTGCCTAAGGAAATAGAAGGCAAGTTTGCACTTAAAAGTGCAAGAACCTCAGGTATCAGAAGAGAAATATATTTTTGAAATGTTGACCTGAACATCCAGCACACCTGCCCTGACCAGGGACTGCCCTTCAAAGAAAAGGCAAGGCTGGTAAAGTCACTGGACCAAGCTGGACGATATCAGTCCAAGTATTTTTAATCTGGGCTAACTGAACATGACTAGAAATAGAGGGGCATGAAATAAGTATACCCCAGTGTAATCACTGTGGTGGAGGAAGAGCTCAGAAGGGGTTGATTACTTGTTTTCTCCTTCAATCCTTTGCTTTCCTCTGCCTGCTCCACTGCATCTGAGCTGGAGAAAAGACCTAGAAGCCTTTCTGATTTTTTTGGAAGCTCAGTCATTTAGGTGGATGAAATAAGAACATCTGTGATGCTCCTTTCTCCATTGTTCTGTACCTTTAATAAGCATTGACATCAAGGCTGAAACATCAACTTTCTGATTTGGTTGCAGGTTCCCCACTTTGCATAGGTGTTAATAGTGATTCCTCCTGTCAGAAAAAGGACAGCCAGGCTCCAAGACAGCTTCAGGCAGGCACAACACATGCAGTGACATTCAAAGGTACTCTGACATGTCCAAGCACCACCCAAGACTGTAGTATGCATTCTTGATCTTTCTTTTACTGAGTAATACAAAGCAACTGCTAGAACCGGTCGCGAGCCTACCCTCTTTTGCTTGTTTGTTTGTTTGTTAAGTAACTTCCAATCATCCCAAGAGTCGAGAAGTCTGTTCTTGCAGGTGCAAGGAAGGTATAATTTTAAAATATTTTCCTTTGAAATGGATTTATTTGTGATCTAATCTCGTGCTCTGTTACTAATTTATAAATTGGCATACTTTTGTCACCAGTAAACAGTATCTACCATGGTCTTAAAATGACAGGGTCTGAAGGTTTTGAGAGGAAGCTGGACCATTTGCAGAAAATCAGTGCTTAGCATTTTCTGAAAACCAAGTCCCTCTTCAAGGTACTTCAAACTGAATACATAAAAGCAAAGAAACCCCAAATCGTTAGTTACTTTTGAAAATTTTGGCCAGGGAACATTTTTTTTAGTGCTGGTTGTGGAATTATTAATTATCATTGCACAGAATGTAATAACAAAGCAGAGCTCCCCAATGGATGAAAGCAAACCATTTCTCTTCTAGCTTTTCTTTTTTTTTTCTTTACAGCAATAATAAAATATATTATTATGCACTTCCCGCCATGAATGGTCTCCAAAGCAATTTGATATTAAACTCCAAATCATCTGACTGGATGAGTTTTTACAGATTGTTACAGCAGAGCAAGCCAGGAATGTTATTAGAGTGGCTTGAGGCACAGTGCTGTTTCACAGAAAACGAGGAACAATAAAAATTTAAAGCATCCCAAAATTCCTTTTCTCAAAGGGGATTTGTGGTACTGCTGAGATTAGAGCCATTCCTATTCAAGCAGCTATATTCCCAAGGAGACCTTCGTTTGAGCCTATTTTGTCTGGAGGATCTGGTTTATTTCACCAGGGCAGAATACTAATGTGACCTGGTGGTTCTGTTCTGGACTTGTTTTGTTTTCCTTCCTTCCTTCAGCAGCAATGCATTTGCACAATTTTTCAGGCTACAGCAACAGTAGGAAGAGGTTGGGTTGAAGTCTCATTAACATCACCCAGATGCCTGCCAGGTTTGTATTTTCAGTGCTCGGTCCTTCTGACTGTGCACTGTATCGCAGGATTGGCAGACCATGCCTTCCATGATTCAACATGGAAGACTGGCTTTCAGCACTTATAAGAACACTTTTAATCTGCAGAAATCACCATTAGTTAGAGAGAGGTCAAGGAAAATTGTGTCTAAGTGACACCTGACACCAGCATCAACAGGGTTGCGTTACACCAACCAAGGTATTTTACTGAACAACCTACAAAATTGTTTTAAAAAATCTCTTTGTTCTCCAGGTCACTTGGTTGTCAGCATAGTTTTGAGTATAAATTGAAGCAGCTGGACAGTCCTCAAGAATATCTGTGCAGGCTGTACTCTTCTGTGGCTGTGCCTACTGTGAGGTGGTTTGGGAGACATTCTGGTTGGTGGCTTCACTCCACTTCGAGATTTCCACACTTGCAGCAAAGAAGTTTTGAACTTGTTCCGTGTTTTCAAAGCACTGAAGATCAGCAATATAGGATTTAGGATTTAGATATTTTACTCTCATAAAAATCTGATGATAATCAGTAATGGTTAGTGTTAGTGGCTACTAATGTGATTTCTGAAGGCTGCCGGCTAAACACTGCCAAGCACTTCAATAAGACCTGCAGCACTATGGTGATCCCCAGGGAGCCCAGGCTGTCTGAGGAGGAGTGAAAACAGACTAGGTTGGAAATGAAGAGGAACAAAATTCAGGACAATAGACAAATTAAAGAAGTCAGGAAAGTTTTAGATGTGAATTTTAAACCTAGAAGGAATTAGATTGTCTTTAATGTGCTATATTTTGAAAATATTTCATGGAAGTTTGACTTATTTTTTAAATGACGGGAGACTTTTATCATGTGTTCAGCTAACTAAATAGTAGCTAATAACCTTCTAAATTAGTTTTCTAAGCTTTGTCTCCTAGGTTAGAACAGAATTTATTTATTAGCCTACCTACCTTGCCATTGACACAAAGAGCATAGGTTTAGTTCAGGCAAGTTACCTAGTAATAGAGCCAGGTAAGACAACTCCTGGATCTCCTGTCTCACACACTCACACCCACACAGACCCCGAGTGGTTTGGCAATGTCATTAGCAATGCACCGAGCACATCTGTCAAGCCTAGTCCTCTTCCCAAGCCTGCATGGCTGGGCAGTGATACACCTCCACTGGGGCTGGCCTTGCTCAAGGTAGGGCCAGGCACTGCTTCTTTAACCTCTGTGTCACCCTGTTCTGTTGGGGTGACAAAGAAAACAGTGAGCTTTGCAGCACTGTTGTTTCCCACAGGCATACCACATCGTTGGGGATCTTTTCCAGATGCCATTTTGGACTTCAAATGCATTGTTGGGATTGACTTTGGTTAAGTCACGCATTGCAAAACGGGAACAACAAACTGCATGTTTCATCAGACCTTCACTTCATCAAGTATTTCGGAGAGTGCCATGCTTCATTGCCAGCTACACAGACCATTTTTGCATCTAGGATGGAGTCTGCAATGACTATCAGGACCAACATGGACTCCAGGAATATAGTCATAGACATGTCTGAGGAAGCAAGCAGCAACCTATGGTTGTTTTCAAGCCTCTTCTGAGGTGAGAAGAGGCCTCAGGGGTGCATCTCAAAATGTGAAACCATGACCAGATTAAAGGAGATTTAAAGCACAGATTAAAAGGAACCCTTATTAGAGAACACATTAGAAGAAGCAGGACAACCAGAACATTTTCTCAGGATATGCTCAGAACCACACAGGAATTGTCTCAAAGATCAGTGGCTCATGACTAAAAGAGACAGTTTAAAGTGTTTTTGAACATCAAATGTCTCTCATCTTTACCACAGGTTTAGCCTTGCATGGGCGAACAGTCCAATTCCAGGACAAGGGGCGTCTCATTTATTACTAAATGATGCTATTTAAATGTTAGCAGTTTGAAGCAAGGGAGCCCTGCTAGATTTTTATGCTCTTATGATCCCTCTTCTCCACCCTTTTTGGGATGAAAGCCCATTTGGGTTAACTTGCATATATTGGCTGGGTGGGAGCCCAACTTATGGTCAAATATTACTGGTTCCAGTGCTTCTTTACTTAAGTGATTGCATTGTCTCCAGTCAGGCTATTTCCATTGATAAAGACCATTCTTGTTGTAAAGGAATGTACTAGTAGTTTTTTTTGTTTGTGACTGACAAGTAGATGGCCTTTTAGCTGGCAGTATCCCTAAAGTATATGTAGCTGTATGACTAGAACAAGATTTACTTGAAGAAACTCAAACATCCATGTTGAACTTGCCTTAAAATTTAAATGTCAGAGTTTCCTATCTTTGAAATATCTAACTCCCACTGATTCCAGTGAAATAGATAATAATTACCCTAGAGGATTTGAACCTGGAGCATAACAGAAGGCAAAATATAACTCACAGAAATGCATAATAGAAAAATAATTATATTGTAAAAATAACTTGTAGTGCTGTTGCAGTGAATATTCTGCATTTGGATGTTTCTTTTGAAGGATTTACAAGATTTATAAATCTGGTTCTACAATGTTTTAGAACTCAAATCTGAGATAGACCATGGTTTTTTTCAATGCCACAAACACACGAATTTAGTTTAAAGTGGTTCAGCCTACAAGAATGAGTATTAGTTTCTTGACAGGTTCTATTTTCTCCTATATGTATTTGATAATGTAAGCTACAGAATCACTCAGTTGTTCCTGTGTAAAGACTGTACCTCCTCAAAATTCTCAAAGTAAGCTCTCAAATCAGTGTTTTAGAGATAACAAGCTATATTGACTGTTATAAGACCAAGATATGTATTAAGCTTTGATGTTAGCTACCACCTGTGGGAAACATTAAAAGAAATTGGCAACAGCCAGCATTTAACTTTGTGTGCCACGAAATGTAAGCTATGAGGCTAGTCCTAAAATCCAGGTGATTTTGGTCCAGGAAGTCAAATTTTCATTTTTAGGCACAAACCACTGTAATTATAAACAGGCAATTTGTACCTGCAGACAGACAATGAACTGTCTGGTTGCCCAAATGACACTTAACACTTCTGGTGTGCTTTTGAGTGAGATGCTTTTTGATGTACTGAATCTGGATATGCTTACCTTGGGTTCAGTAGAATGTAACAGGTTTTCAGGTACCTTGTGGTATCTGAAATTTATTTGAAAATAAATTGGTATTTGTGAAATTAAAACATTTCAGGTAGCTTTCTACTCTTCATCCTCTGTATTATATCACTTACTAACCAACTGAAGGCTCTATATTTTAATCCTTGGAAAGACTGCTACACCTCATATCCCTCAGAATCTCCCCAGGCCACACAAGTAAAATTTGGATAGTAAATCTGAGCTTCCCATTCAGAGCTGGACCTGAGTCCATCATTTCCTGGGCTTGGCCTATGCTTTTTGAGTGAAAATTACTGTAGTGCCATCTAGTGCTACTCTGCTGATCCTTGTATTTGCTGTATAGTTTCCAAGGACATTGCTCTGGATTCAAAACTGCTACCTCTAAACACTCTGAAACCTTGAAAATGCAATTACCTTTCTTGGCAACATTCCTCATTTTTTCTCAGGCAAGTCATCATATAGATTATATACATTTCTATAACAGACTTAGCAGCAATGCATTAAAATTCGCTTTGAGCAATGTGACAGTGTGGAGTGGGGAAGGAACTGGAGATTATCTTGCAAAGAGCATGTGTTCCCATATCTTCAAAATGTGCAACTTTTAAAAATAGGAATGCAGAAATTGCTCTGGAAAGTATGCCTATAGAAGGGAAGGAATCCTTGCTTCAGAGATGATTTTGAAGCATCAAGCCCAGCCCATTTGGTGAAGAAACTATTCTTTTCCCTGTATATATGGGGTGCTATATCTGTTGAAAAATCCGCAGGGATTGTCACACCCTAGGAGATGAAAAAGACTTTCACGACATTCTGTGCAATTCTGTTCACTAAAATGTAGCTGGTTAATGCAGCAGTTCTCCCTGTTAACCCATCCAGGTCTCCTACATTCCCAGACTGGGAGGACTAGAGGATTTTGGTATGGATGTGGGACTGCTGCCCTAACTGTAGCTGAAAACCAGTTACCCAAAAGGCAGCATCTGGCTGTCTGCAGCCTGAAGCAGTGTGCCTTGAGGCACCTAATGCCATATTTTTGAACTGTTTTTAAAGTATTCCTACAAAGACAGTCCTAGTGAGAAACCAATTGGAAACAAGCACTTGGGGGCTTATGAAGATCCTGCTGGGTTCCTGTCTATGTCTGCAGAAGTTTTTGAATCTGACCTCAAGACACCTTGTGGTCAAGTAAACGTGCTTTGCTAAATGTGACAGTGATTTTGTGAGCTGTGGTACAATGTGACCCGTGGCCTGTGTGATTAAAAAAGTAGCTGCTGTTGCCAGATGTTCCACGTGTCTCTCCAGACCTCTTATTTAAAGTGCTGGCAGCAGCTACCCACAAGCAGTCCAGCACCCAGTGGGCCAAATGACTATTTCTGTTTTCTCCAAGAGCTATAATGACGCATTTATCTGAAGTAGTTTGAGGCCATGCCCATGATAGCAGCTAGGGGGTAAATAATTTCAGGTATGTAACAGCTTCCACTTAAATCAGTAAAGTCTATTCTATGATTTCTTTCATCTCACTATCATTATATAGTTCAAAAACTATATTTGGCTTGCTCTTGAAAAGTCCTATTGACACTCCCAGCATCCGCCTTTTCATCACACCTTCGCTATGGATCCAAAATTAGACTCTGTTCCTGAAATGAATATATTGCTCTTCAATACACATGCTGCAAATTGAACAATAAATTCTTGTCTTAGCATGGAGTTAACTTGAGGTACAGTAGGAAGTTATAAGTTTTGCCACATCTAAGATAATAGAGTAAATAATAGAAATTGTTTTCCATGCTGTCAGCTTGAAACTTACAGCAATTTACTGGCTAACAGAGCAAATTTTGCCTGATAGGAGAACTATAGGTAAGATAGTAAAATAGGTAAGAGAGGGAAGCTTATAAAACTCTAAGTGAATATTTACAAGAATTTAACCCAACAAATCTAGAAGCATTATCGCTATTTTTTTTTAACTTAGGAATAGGCACAAACTTCCACATACTTGATATAAATGTCTAGACCTTATTTTGTTTGAGTGAATTCATGTCTATTTAATAAGCAGAATGGTGCCAACAATTTTATAGAGAGCTCCACATGGGTTTTTTTCCTCTGGAATGTCTCCAAGCAAGTCACACTCTTAAAAAAAAATATTTGGCCCTCATCCTGCAAAGCCTTGTGTATGTGTCAAGTTTTACATGCTGTGAAGAGCCTCATTGATTTAAATAGAGTTAGTCACAAAGTAAAATGTTAACCCTCTGCACATATTTCACCAGGTTCAGAACTTTTGTTTGAAATATATTTCTCTGTTCTAAGCTTTCTTTTGAAAGAGCTCCTACTGTCCATTGCTCCGTTTTTGTGTATCCAACACTTTCTATAGCTGTTCTAGTACTAGTCCAGCCTGAATTTGCTGGAACATTTTACAAGATCCTGTGAGCTGTGGAAGAGGAAACTGCAAGTAGGAAACTTACCCAGTCTATATTTTTCACAGATCAAGAGTGCAATACATGATCCTTTGAGCAATATTAATATATTTCTGCGAGTTAGTAACAGATAGAATTTGATCCAAAAAACTGTCTAAAATCCACTCAGCAGGATGCCCCCTGCTCCCCACCATGAATGCCAATAACATTCATTTTTAAAAAAAGTTTCTAGGGCTGTTCCTGAAAAACACTCAAATGTGACTTGAGAATGACACAGTACAGTGCCATCTTTCTGAGTTCACAGAAGATTATTCCAGAGTCTCTGCGGCTGCCCAACCCCTTCTCAAATTGCAAAGGGGTGAAAAAACCTGATGTGAGAAGACACTTTTCAGATTTTGCCATGTAAGTCCTACAGAACGACAGCAAACCTAACATCTTCCTGAAGTCTTTGAGGTGACAGTATAAGCTATTTCAGAGGTGTTCACTGTCTATCTTGGATCATACTCAAGTTAGAAAACTGAAAGCAGTGATTTATAATTACCATCTGACTGCCATCCATTTGGAACATATCACAGGAACTGTGGGAAAGACTGATATAGTTTAATTTAGGGACATTCTTACTGACTTTTACTTTCCACTCTATGTTAGCTCTGATAAGAGTTTCAATGTTAAGATTGTGCTAAATATGTCTTAGCAATAAAATATACCAAGAGTGAGAATGAACTATCTAAATTTTACAGGTCAGGATTACACTCCCATTTTATCTAGAAAACATTTCACACATTTTGTAAGCACAGTGTATTAAACAAAATTGAGCTAATTGACAATGCCACAGCTAAAGACAGTACACAACTGTCTCATTAATTTAAAATGTCAGAGAGATGTTCTGCTCTGGTATACTTCAAACAGGATAAGAGATTTAGATATAACAGGTGTAGATCACTTTCCCACTGTCAAGCAATAAATATAACTTAAGAAACAATATAGAAACAGAAGACTTTAAATACAAGTACTTCCTCCCCCTAGGAGTTGGACAGAGGAGCCAACACATGTGACTTCTGAAGATTTAGTGACAGCTGGCTTCACATTTTTCCCACATAAGATGTGATATTTGTCATATGAAGTTCTCCTCTCTGATACTGTTCTGACTGCTAAATCTTTAACCTGACTTCTTTTTCTTGTCTGCTTTCTTTTGCATGTTTTGTTTTGTTGGTGGGTTGTTTGTTTGTTGGTTTTTTTTTAATTATTCTTTGCTACTTTTACCTGTGGGACCGAACTGGTCTAATTTGTCCCTTCTTCTATGGATGATCTTGAACATGGTACCAAGCAACTGAGTAGAGAACCAACCACTGCTCCAACACAAGACCTTTCCAGAGACCTGTGTGAATAAATGATCTCTCCGCTCAACCTGATGAACGAAGATAACTAACCATCTACTTCTATATTAAGCATGTATTTAATATGTAAGAGTCACATAATGGATGTGTGCATATGAGCATGAAGGGAGAGGTTAAAACACTCTGTTCTAGAAGATATTGGTGTTGAGTACTAGAGGTTGATGTGGTGAGACATGGAGGTTTACAAAGGTGAAGGAAGGAAGAGTAGGAAGAAAGCTGGAGAGAAGAGGGTGGGAGTGAAAACCAGGATGCACAGGAAGAGTGAAAAGTAGGTGAATGAACTACAAGAGAAGCAGAAAACAACAGCAATGGGCCAGGCAAATGGAGGCCGATGCAGAAATAGCAGAAGCTGAATTTTGGAGTTCAGGATGTGGTTGGGTCCAGAAGGACAAGGCCCTTCCCAGCTGTTGCTGTGCTTCTCTGGACAGTGGGAGAAAAGATGGCATTTGAGGGCTATGGCTTTTACTTCCTGATTTCCTGAGCCTTAAATGGATGCTTCGAGGAAGAATAGGATTTTAAAATGCTGAGGGAGAGAGAAAGAAACAAGGGAAGGTGAGATAGGAGTCAAGCCTACATGTGATTTATGATTCTTTTTCAGGCTGCTTGCCAACACATGTTTTATTTCTTTTTCTGGTTACTATTGGATAATGTAAAAATGTGTGTCAAGTTGTGACCTGTCAAAGGTGTTCAGAAGGCTTTTAGTCCTTTGCAGGGAAAAGGTTCTGCCACTCCCCAGGTTAAATATTTAATAAGGCCAAGGGCTGTCTGTGAGTGCAGTGGAGAATTCAGCTGGAGCTATGCGGGGTGGTGGTGGTCTCTGATAAAGATACCAGATAAAAGTGAAAGCAAACTGGAAACTGAGCTGTGCAGAAGCCTGTAAGTCTGAATGTCATCTGTAGCCTAACATCACACTGAAATGAAATACATTTATAATGAACTCTTCCAGCCTTAGGAAAGATTCAGATACCTTGATGCCCTTGAATATGGCAGATCAGTGCCTGGGATCCTCTTCCCAGCTGCTGCTGCTCTCCCAGTGGGAGGGAGGCTGTCTGATCTGCACTGAGACCTTGACTTGTAGTTGTGATGGCAGCCCATTTCAAACTGTCTCCCCTCAGATATCTTCTTTATCCTTAACCCAGCACCTTTAAGACTGAAGAGGAAATTGGTAAATGCACACTGGATTCTGTCATTAAGCTTCAGGGCTTAGGGCTCAGGTGCAAAGGTGCTGCAGCACCCATCTCTCTGAGGCATGGGGTCCTCTATCAGCCTCCACTGCTAGAGCAGGAGACTTCCAGAGCCAGTACTGCAAAGCCAGCCTATGGAGCAAAGGAAGGATGGGGAGAGTTGTTTCACCCCTTCTCTGTTCCCTGTTGTCAAGCAATAGTGCATGGGCAAGTCGTTTTCATAACTCGCTACAGATTATCTGGTATTTAATAGGAGTTGCTGGTTTTGCTTTCAATAGAATTGACATGTTGCAGGATTGTCAGCTCTGGAGCCAATCTCTTGCAAAGAGTATCCCATTTCACAGGGCTGACTAACACACCCATCTCTCAGTGGCACTGTTTCTTATCCCTTCTGTTTAATAGTCAGATTGATTTTCATTCTTTATTACCATTTCTTTAGTTTTACACAGTTCACTGCTGTAACTCCAAATAATCTCCATCTGGAATATCACTTTGGCTCTCTTTTTTTCATATTACTGGGAACTCATTTAGTTTTGTCAGTGTTTCAGTTTAACTCTGACTACTTTTTTATTTTTTTTTCTCAATTTTGGTAGTGAGTTGCTGGAAGGTTGTTAGCTGAGTTTCTTGGTGGATTGCATTAGCTTCTCATTCCGATTTAAAGGTACCAAATGCTAAAAGTTAACAGATTGTGTCACAGCAGAGATGTCATAATTTTTTCAAAAAACAGGAATAATGCTTGTAATGAATTCCTTTTTTGTCCTCCCAATACTTGCTGTATATTTGTGATGGACACTATCAAGATAGTAAATTTAGATATGAACTTTCACAACTGTTCAGTTGTTTTCCCAAATCTCTGTAACTCCTTCATGATAGTGGAATGCCTTTCTCCCAGTTCCAATATTTATGCAGTTTCATGTCTCAATAAGTTTAACTATTATTTTTATTTAATAGCGATAATGTGGACTTCTATATAACTTTACTTGTCTTTCCATAAGGTCATTTTCTTTCTATTAGTCTTTCCCCTTACAAATGTAAGAGGTATCTTAGAACAGACTTGCCTCTTTATCAAGTGTTCAATTGAAATCAGCTAAAGGCTCCTCTTTATGATTTCTGCACATGCAGAGCAGAAAGCAATGAACTGAATCAGGACCAGGCTCTGTCCTCTTTTTCTCAGTAGATCCAGAGATCTCTGCTGACTGCTCTGGAGTTGTGGTGCCTTAGTTCACATGAGAACAAAATTTCTGCTTTAATGTGTATCCAGCAGCACAGTTCTCTTATTGTCAGGAAGATGTTAATTCCTGTTAGTGTTTAAACTTTGCTTTCAGAATGGTTACGAAGTGGTCAGATCTTTTTAAAGTGTGGTAACATAATAAATAACTTACATTAATAAATTAAGGTGTTTCACAAAGTATTGCAGAAATCCATTACACCATAAAATAAAGACAATTGATTTTTTAAAATTTATCCTTCAAATTTGAATGCATTTGAAATCTCTTTGACTATCTTGGCCATCCTATCCCACAGTACAGAATTATGGTTCTATTGGAGCAAGGTGATACCTGCTGGTGCAGCAATCAAACTCTCTGATATGAGGGATTATCTGTAGATCTCTCTTAACCTTTCCCGCCTTCCTTGGACTTAAAATTTGGCAGATTCATAATCTGCTCAGGGGGCTTTCTGTAATATGGTGGAAATGCATTTTACAGTGAAGTGAGCCAAGAAAAGGACACACAAATTATTCTTTTTATTTTCTATTTGTTTAGCACTGCTGTGTGATTTGAGATTCTCTGGCAGAAAAAAATACTTGGTTTGCCGACGTGACTTCTGTGATCTGCAGTAAATATTGTCAAAATTGAAAAGTTTGAAAAGGAGTTTCCATTCTTTTTGAATTTTCAATAGTTTACTCTTGTCCAACTCTGTAGATTTCATTCTAGGCTTCTGCATGTAAGTTAAAGAAATCCTGTCCCAATAAATGGATCTTCCCTTCAGTAAGAGGGACACTGAGAGAATCCTTCCCATCCACTCCACATGGGTAAATTCCCTTCTTTTGTGGGGCTTGGGCTTACATTGAGGGTTTCAAGGAAATTGGAGAAGGCTAGCCTGCGGAATTGGCCCTTGGCATTTGCCATTTCAAAAGCCAGGCTGGGTATCTTTCTACTGGAAGTGGTGGGCTTGATTAGTGACATCCAGCTGCCTCTACCATGCCAGAATAAGACAAGATGATCTGCAACGACTTTCTGGCTGTAGGGTTTATGAATAAATGAAGTGATTAAGAGACATACGGAAAAAGCCCATGTTCTTGAGGAGTCCTCTTGCACAGAAAAAACAGTAAATATGTTCATGTGCACGAGAAGCAGAGTTAGGCTTAAAGGACCTTCAAATTATTATTTCCCAAGATCTGCAAACTTTGCTTTTTATTTTTTTAAGGTAAAGGTTTTCCATAGAATGCATCTGTAATTTGAACGCATCTTTTATTATTTTTGTGTAGTAATTACCTTCTGCTCCTGACAGAGCAGTACTGACACAGCACTGACACTGTGGCTGCAGGATTTCCATGTGCCAATCATTCTGTCACAACACATTTTTCTACCTCTGGAATGTTTTTCAGCTCTTACTGACTGCTCTCATCTACAGAGGAGAGACACTAAAAAACAGTTGTGGGTTCTGCTATGATATGTTGGCTTGCAGAACGACTTACTCCTTTTGTTGAGATATTTACAAAAACTAATTAAATTTGCTTTAGAAAACATATGGGTTGCATTATTGTTTTTAAGAGTTGCAGTGATTTCAAGAAAGTGTCTTTTTATAGCTCCTAGGTTCTGAAGGGGCATAAGTTTTCCATAAAATAATGCTTTATTTTTCAAAAAGAGTTGGTTTTACTCCACATGCCAAAAGCTAAGACATTTGAGAATGTGAAAATCTTTTTCTATTTTAATTGGAAAAGAATTCCCATTTCTGATGATATATGATCTTACAGCTTTGTAAGGTGATATTAGCCTCTATTATTGCTAACATTTATTTCGGAGAAAAAAAGTCAGCAGGGAGGACTATGGGGCTTAGCAAGAGAGTAGAGACCATTGTAACTACATTAATTGTCCCGGCACTTCTAATATTTCTTCAAATAAATTTATCTTAGTGTTACAGATCCATTACAGTTAAATACCAGTCAGCTTTACAGTGTTGTAATGTGGTTTTTAGGATTTAGAATGACATCATATGAAATTGTTTCTCAGACCACTGTATGTTTTTGAAATAAATGTCATTGTTAAGATAATTATTTACCTTGTCTCTCCTTAGAGATTTGCCTTTTCTTAATAACAATGCTGCCTCCACACTTTTCAGATAAGGGCCATGCATAGGGCTGGGCACCTCGGTGGAAAAAAGCAAAATTCTGGAATGAAGTGAAAACAATTAAGTGGAAGGACTGAACTGAAGTGCAGTGAAATGAACTGAAACTTAATGAAAGATACTCATGGAAATCTCGAGGTGTCATTTCCTTTCATACAAATAAAGAATTTTCATAAAGGGAAATTAAATGAGAAATCAATAAATGAAGTGAAATAAAAAGAGAGGAAAGGAAATAGAATGTAATTAAATGAAATTTAAAAAAAAGAGAATTCTGAAATTGTGAAAACAATTAAATGCAATGGAATGAACTGAAGTGCAGTGAAACGACCTGAACCTTAATGAAATTATACTCATAGAAATCTCAAAATTTCATGTCCTTTCATGAAATTACAATTCTTCAGAAGGAATGAAGTGAAATTAAAAGATAGGAGAGAAAATAGAATGAAATGAAATGAAATGAAATGAAATGAAATGAAATGAAATGAAATGAAAAAAACAGAAAATACTTTGGAGAAGTTAAATTATTGAAATGGAATGGAATGAAGTGATGGGCACTGAAATGAACCAAAACTTAATAAATTGATACTCATAGAAATCTCAAGATTTAATTTCCTTCCATGAAATGAAAATTCTTCATTCATTCTGAATGAATGAATTAAATGAACGAATGAATGAAATTCTGAGGAATTTTCATTTCATGTAAGGAAATAAAATGAGAAAACAAGGAATTAAGTGAAATTAAAAGACAGGAGAGGAAATGGAATGAAATGAAATGAAAATTAAAAAAACCCAAAATTCGTAGGAGAAGTTATAGTTATTTTTTTGAAATGGAATGGAATGAAGTGCAGTGTAATGACCCGAACATTAATGAAAAAATACTCATGGAAATCTCGAGATTTCATTTCCTTTCATGAAATGAAAATTCTTCATGAAACAAGAAATCAAGGAATGAAGTGAAATGAAAAGACAGGAAAGGCAATAGAATGAAATTAAATAAAATGAAATTGAAAAAAAAGAAAATTCTGAAATGACTTACAGGTGTTCTAAGCCCTTTTGCAGCAGCAGCTGGAGTCTGCTTAGTGTGTAAGAAGACAACAGATGCTTCTGATTAGGCAGCTGAACCTCAGTGGTTCCACAGCATGTGCTTCAGGAAGGAGTTTCTCTTTCCTTGAAATATTTGATGGAATTTGCCAGAATCTGAACTATTATAGCTGGAAAGTTACTCCTGAACTTTGAATATATCCCTCTCAGTCCTAATTTTTTGCCAGCTGTAATCTTGTTGAGTGGTCAACTTGAAATAAAGGGCATAGAATGTAACATGCAGCTACAGTCAATCGTATGTAATAATTCTGTGTTATTTTTTTACACTCATGAACATTCAGGTTGCCTGTACAGTCCATATACCTATCCTGAAGTGTTAAATTCCCTGAATGCTAACACTAAGCAAAAAATCTGGGGCTTTGACGGGTGTGAGGAATGCTACAGACATCTGTGGTTGTGATAAAAGGAGTTAAGTACTTTGCCCTGTCTTCAGTTTCCTGATGACAGGAGTGGAAAACAATTACCATTTTTCCAATTGAATCCTAAGTTTATTGTCTTGGGAACATTCCTTGCAGATGACAGAAGGAGAATAAACTATTCTACCAGATGTACTTCTAGCTATTCCATTTCTTATCTCTCCTGCCACTTGGAAGTCTGTTTATTTGGTTTATTAAACATTACAGGTTACTGTTTAAAGTACCATACAGCAGGACTGGTAGAACAGCTACGTTATCCTCCTTTGTTCAGCTCTTATCTGACAAGGTCATTGTTTAATGAATGTAGGCACATATAACCTTCAAGACACAGTAAGGCAATAAACTGTTCTCTTTTTCCTATCAGCTGTAAAATCTGCAGGATGACTGACAATTATAAACACCTCAGGAGGTGAGGTATGAGATCCCTTTTAATACTGGATTCTGATATATACATTCTGTGTTGGAAACATGGTTTCTCTAGCAAAGACCTGTGTTAAGCAAATAAATCGGAACATATGAAATGTTCCACTGCATCTTCCTCTTACTAATGAACATCAACATTAGTAACTTTGCCCCCCCTCTCCACTCTTCTGTTTCTGGATCAGACAGAAAAAGCTAATTTTTGTCTTTCAGATTTCTGGGCAGCTGGTGAACTTCTTAAGCACTTTACAATAAACTCCTGCCCTGTGCTTCCTAATGGCACACACAGTTCAGTGAGGAATGTATCTTTTACAGGACCTTCCATTCTATATTGGTCTGTACTGTAAAAATACATGTGATACAAACATTTAAATAGGTTAACTGCATTTGGTTCTTACTGTCTCTTTACTGAGACAAAGCAATACAGTGATTATACCCCATGCCATGATCTGTGTATGATACAAAACAGAGTACAAGTGCACACTTCTTAATTAGCTCAGATTACCTTTGTTCTGATGAGAATGAGTGCAGTGATCTGGGACAGAAGTGAGAAATGGATGGACAAAGGCAGCACGTTCATTGTCCAAGACAGGTACTCACAGACTGGTAGTCAGGCAAAAGGGGCTTCCTGCCACCACTGCAATTTGCACATCCAGAGGCAGCCAAGGCTTGCCAGCTCTAGGGGGGGGAAAAAGGGGTAGGGATATTGTTAAATTGATGGGAAAGGTCATGTATAGCTATCACTCCATCTGAGCAAAGTAAATACAGGTTTTCCTGAATTTTGACAGCATTAACAAGGCTAGAGATCTATAGCTGGAAGGGATTTTCTGGTATCATTTACTCCATTCTCCAGCATCAGCACAGAATAATGTCTACCAAACTATTCCTGACAGATGCTTATTTATTAACAGCTGCCAGTTAAGGTGATTCTGCAATAATCACAAGCAGCATTCCCTCATGCTACTTCATTGCCCTTCTAACCCGACATTTTTGCTAATTGCTAATCCAAATCTGGTTACAAACTAAGGTAATTATTTCTTAACTTTGTACCTGCAGTGGTACAAAGCCAGTTGAATCAGCTTCATGAAAAATGAAAACAAACTCAGCAGATTCCTATAATTTCCCTTTTCTCAGCTTCCTCCTTTTTTCAGCCTAAATTCCTTCTATCCTTTCTCACAGCTCAGGGTTTCTGAACTGCCTGTCAACTTTTCGCTCAGCTCTCTCTAGTTTTTCATTCTTTTAAAAACACAATGCCCAAAATGGGACTCTCTATTCCAGATGTGGAAGAAAAACACAGTGCCAAACAGACCCCAAAAATTATCTTGTTTGGCTTATGTATGGTCCCGTTATTAAAACTTCCCAGAACAGTGTTGGTTTTGCAATCCTGCCATGTTAGTGACTCTTTTTCAGCTTGTGACGAGCATAACCCAGGATGCTTCGTTGCAGAGAGGGCTGTGGCAAGCCCTGCTTAAGGGTCTTGAGCTGACTCTGAGGGACAGATGAGGGTGGATCACAGGGTAGATCACGTCATGTTGTGACAGCTGTGGAGAAGAGGGCCTCAAGGCCTGTATCCACCAGCCACAACCCAACTAGACATAGCTCAAGGATAATGCTGTCAAATAGCTTGCACAGAGACCTGGGTGCAATCAGTCCCAGAGAAAGGCTTGTTCCTGCCCCTGGTTTTATGAGTAGATCCTTGCATTCATCAGATCATTTAATACAATAAAAATGGACCGAAACAAAAGTAAACGGAGTCCATGGGTAGAGGGCAGTGGGGAACAGAGATGTCAAGCACATGCAGGTCAGTTGACAAACTTACAAGTCATAGGTCTCAAGACTGTCATGCCTATTCCTTTTGCCCTCAGTGTGCTAAAGAAAGACCAGAGGGTGGAGTTTGCGCCACTAATGGTGTGCTTTTCTTCAGGGGGCTTCTTCTCACCTTGCTTCCACCTCCAAATTAGTAGAGGGTTCATCCCACCTAACATCTAAAACTGGTGTCATGCGTAAGCCTCTTTTGGTCTCTTCTGAAATCTGGGAAAAGAAGAACTACCTTTTGAGCCCTAGATTCACCCCATTCCAAAATAAATGTCTTAGAGACGAGGTCTGAATCATCTCCTGAATGCGCTGCCTCTCTCCACTGATCAGTGAGGGAATGACTAGGTCAGCCTTAGGCCAGGTGTCAAATTATTTGACAGCCATGGAAAGGCTATCACAATTATTTCCTTAATGATGGGCCAGACTCTCTAGTCAAGCTGATTACTTTTCCAGAAAAGCACTCATAATCTGTTCCATGCATAACAAAATTCACTATATGTATGAGAATCCATAAAGTTTAGTTTAAATGCTGAATATCCTCTCTGTTCTCTGTCTTCCACACATTCTCTGCCTCTAGCTCTAGTTATCTATAGCAGATTGTCTTTTTTCAGCCACTCCTGGCAATACCTCAATAACCAGCAGCTGGGTCACATTCACGAAGTCACACGAACAAGACAAAGCTATCAGTTAAAAATTGTATCTCCTCTCCCTGGCTTTCCTTGGCCTGGCATAAACTGACAAAGGGATGTAATTTTTTTTTTTTTGCCTGCCCACATTTCTCGCAGCACGTAGAAGGAAGTGCAATTTGCTGTCACAGCAATTTTCCCCTTTCACACTTGGCTAGNCTTTGGTAGCAAACTCATGAAATGCAAACTGTTGACAGAAAGGTTTTGCTGGTAGATTTTTGCAGAGTAGCACATGTACTAATACATACATTTATANATTTCTCGCAGCACGTAGAAGGAAGTGCAATTTGCTGTCACAGCAATTTTCCCCTTTCACACTTGGCTAGCCACACTGTACATTTCACACAGATCTTTTCACTCAGCTGCTGCAAGTAATGGCCCCGAGGTACCAGAAATCAGAGACTATGCTGTCTCAGCTTTGTTAGAAGCCATAGAATTCTATGCTAAAACAATACACGCTCATGTACTAATACATACATTTATATGTATCTTTGGTTCTGTTTCTGCCAAACTTCATGCAAGAACTGGAAGGTAAACATCAATCCCTAGAAAGAGGGACAATTAGCAGCTAAATGTGGAATGCAAAGGGCTGCTGTTATGGTTGGGTCAGAAGCTGCAGAACAGCTCTAATCTAGATTCATCTAACACCATACTTACCTCCATGAAGACTACCGTGCATTTGCCACTAGTGGGCACACAGATGTCCTTTTCTCACACTGCCTCAATCTACTAGTTCCAGTGTAATGTCATGGGAGAGACAAGGGACTGGAAATCAGAAGCATAGAAAGTATTTTCTATATCCTGATCTGCTATATTTGTATTTTGTAACTGGAAAAACACAGTTGTGTGAAATTAATTAGGTGATGGTTCAGAGCACCGTTAGCTTTAATTCTGGCTGAAAGCTCTTTGTAGTGAGTGATGTTCTGTACTCAGTGGTTGAGAGTTGGTCTGCATTTTCAAACACTAGATGGTGCCAAGGGTTCACACATAAAGAAAAGCAACAAAAATATTCCATTTACTGGAAATACTGGTATAGTTTGGTCTTTCCGTGGTTCTGTGAATTAGTTCGAAATCTATTCTTAGAATGTCTCGTTACCAAGGAAGTGACAGTGAAAAAAATTCTGTACAAGAGGATACTAACCCAAGTAACCCAAGTCACAGCTAAATTATTGTTGGAGTCCCCAGAAAGAACAGCAATGCAGACATGAAGTTTCAATACAGGGACATTATCAGCATGGATCTAGTGTTTTCTTGGATAGAAAATTTTACATTTGCTCATTCAGTACTCTTACCAGTCTCACTATACAACCAAACTCCAGGGAACGAGAAACAAATAACCACAACTTTAAATCAGAAATGCATACTATCCACTGCATACTGCTTTACAGCAATATTTAGGGGAAAATCTGTAGCAATTTTTCAAGCCAGTAGCATACTTTCTTGTATGAAACTATTATCTGTGAGATTATGATACTGATAGTTTGCAGGAAGACTTATTAAATTAATAGCAAGAAAGGTCAAAAAGAGAAGAAATCTTTGATACCTCACTCACATTTCTGTTCTAATACTCTATTGTTTCAAGTTATTGACACTGTTCAATTTTCCCAGTCCAGATTTTCCTGTTCATACTCAGTTGGAGTTCTGGGGAAGAGTAATGTCTGTCTGCCAAGGATATGCAAGAGTGTGGAATTATCTGAGTGTCAGTACAGGTGCTAGGTCCCCATCCTGCATTCAGAAGGATTCTCTTAAGGAACCTCTCATAGATATTAATGTAGCTGGACAGAGAGTCTATCTTCTCAGTGGAGAAAAGTACCACTTCTTAAAGCCTTCTGATCCAAGTCTTTAGGAAGGATCCCTGGATCCACACTTGATGTAAAATTGTTCCCTGGAAACCAGGCTGTGATGCCTCCACAGTGCTGTCTCTGTGTGTTTTGGGGCAGTACCGTGTACGTAAAGAAAGGAAGCTCCTCCTCGACGACCGGCCCACAGGACCACAGGTGCCTCTCACTAGTAGGCTGACACAGTCCCCAGGACACAGGAACAATGTGCTGCAGCCCAGCACAAAGCAGGCTGAGCAAACAGAAGGCACCTTGCCTCTGTTGTTTGTACATCTTGCATTTACCAGAACTATGCTGCCTCAACAAACTTGTGTACAGAAGCTGTGGTGGGGACAGACAAACATTCCAAAGGGGAAACAACAGTGTATCTCTGCTTAATGGATGATGATGTTTGGAGATACAACAAAACCTAAGGAGTTATGGAGAATGAAGACAGATCAATAATACAGAATGATCGGGGTGGCATGGTCAACTGGACACAGAAGACAATCAAACATAAAGCTTTGCATCTAGGGTGAAAGCATATCCCTGATGTTCAGACAACAGGTGAAGGCTGGGAGAGCTCTCATGTGAAAATGTGACATTGGAAAGAATTTGGCAATGAGTAAGGTGGATTGTCTGCTGAGCATTCAGCCTCTGCTCTGATTCTGCAGCCAAGAGCACTAATGCAATCCATAAATGTACTTATAAATCAAAAGTGAAGGGGCCTATTTGACATTTTTGTGATTGATCTCCACTAATTTCAGTGTGGAGACACTAAGAATGTTTCGAGTAGACTCACAGTTGCCATTAAAAATTGGAAAACAGTTTGCAGTGAAATATTTCAGGAATTTGCTTTGCTTTGCTTATGAAACATGTAAGTCTACGACCCCCTGTGCAGTTTCTCTGCAGATTAGTTCACTTCACATGCCCACTGGGTGCACTGTGTCACTTCTAATGCATGTGTGTGTATAGATCAGCTAGTTAGGGTGAGGTAATTTCAATCTCATTTTGATTCAGTTGCATTTTGCAAAGTTAGGTTAAATACTCTTAAAAAAATAGAGGCCCAATGACAGGAGATGAATCTATTACCCATTCATTCGGGATCTAATCTAAGAAATAAGGACTTTGTTTAAAAACCCAATTCTGAGAACCAGCCACCGCAAGTTTCATGTCACACCTGTCTGTGCAACTGATTACTGCAACACCATTCCCCAAAATCCAGGGACGTCCTGAGTGCACAGGCGAGTACTACTGACACAGGATTACAATTCACATGATCAGGGGACGAGCATAAGCTCTGGAGGGTACCACTCTCCACTCACTTGTGGGCCAAATGCAGCCTTGTTGCCCAGATGTGGAGCAGTCCTGCCCTTGAGTATTCGTTCACAGCCAGAGTCTTGTTTCCTAATGTTGTCACTGTAGATCATCTGTCAAAGAGTGAATAGCTTCAAAAGGCTAACTTCAGTTTCTAGGCGTCCTTGCAAAACCACCTACACAGCATCAACTCAAGCACAAAGCCAGAAGTCTTCAAACTAAATGACGCTGCTGCGATGCTCAATAAGCAAGACTTTCCCAGTAGCAAGCAAAACATCAATAAATGGGTTTTATTTATCCTTTTTAATGGGAGATGAGAGAAAAGTAAAAATAGCAACAGATCCACTAGATATACCTGAATAGTACATAACTCACAGGCCAAATACATCACTCCCAGTATGAGATTAGAAATAGATTCATCATAGTACTTCTTCAAAAGCTATCAGGAATGACTGAGATAAACAGCTACTGCTCTCAGATTGATGTTCAGGCTCAAGAGGGATGAACTGGTGAGTACATCTATGAGCAAGCTGTGAAAAGAATGTTCATTGTCTAGACTTGGCAAGCAGCTTACAGAAGTAAAGTCATTTTGTGATACAGACCACATCAGTGTTTCCAGCCTACAATACAGTACTACTATAGATCATTAGAATGGCCCTGGGTGTCAGAACTGTGTTTCCTAACTTTGCTTCCCAACTTAAAATTAAACTGGTTATGTGATACCATGCCAGAATTTTCACTTCCACAAGTGTGAGTTTTATACACATGTTCACCTAAGAAACTCTGTTTATGCACCAAGTAAGTAAGACTTAGGCTCAGGCTAAGGAGCTAAGGAATAAAGAAATACTTATCCAGATCACTGCCCGTTTACCAGTTTATAGCCATTAAAAAATTTTATAAGTTATTCGTATCTGAATTTTTCAGTTGAAAAAAACAAATCTTAGTATTTACATGCTTCATAGTGAAGTTACAAGGTCTAATCCGTGAAAATGTGAAGTGTGATGAGGTCCTCAGCTAGAACAGTAAGATTTTTTTGGAAGCACAGAAAATGATCTGAACAATTAATAGGAGGGAAATATACTCTGTTTCACTCTATTAGGATCAATGGCATTTTGCCTGGAATATGAGTCATGGAGAACATTATATTCTGAGTGTAAGACATGGCTAGGCAAGAAGGAAGGGGAAATAGTAATCTGGAGGATAAATTTCAGGAAGAAATAACTAAGAATACACTGAGGTGTATATTAATGCATGAATAACTACTGTAAGATTAAAAGCTCAGTTGCATCTTATCACTTTGAAAGTCATTCAAGTGAAAAGACTCCAGAATTCTGCTGAGAGAATTAATCACATCTCAAAGCCTGCCAATACAGCACGGGAGAGGTATATAGGACAATGCATTCTCAGCCTGGGACACCTGCCTCTGGAAAGAATTTTCAGTATAGGTTTGATGAATCACAGTCAGAGCTTTCCTGAGTCATTGTAAAACCTTCATTAACAGCTTCAGACACAAATAAACATTTTCAATACTAACTGAAACTCACAGCTCTCCCACAGAACAATGACGGGTTAGCAGAAACAGCCTGGTCCAGTATAAAGCTTTGAAGAAAGTGAAATGTGAGAAAAGCCAGAGACTCAAAATTGAAACATTATTATTGCTTCTATAAAGAATACCCCAGAATTACTGATGGCATATTCATCTTCTCTGGTCACATGTAGACATTTTATTGGTACTTAGACAAGTACTTTGGCAAAATGATAGTTGCAATGCTGGCACCTATCACCATACACAGCAGAGTCTCAGATTGTGGTGGCAGCAGTTTCAATTTTCTCTTTTTTTGTGGACTAGGGTCACTCGACCTCCTCTGGTAACATATGGTATTGCTGTTATCATCACCAGTGACTGTTCAAAAGGAAGGAAACACAAAAAGCATGCCAGGACTGAGATGGGGAAAGCTGTGGGCATATCTTAGCGACAGTAGGAAAAAGCAGACAAACTGCCAGTGCACAATGACTACATTTTATCTGAACTGCTTGCCAAATGCAGTCCTATGCATTGTCATTAACAGAATCCAGCCTTAATAAATGTCATTTGTGTAGAGATTTTGCAGGCCCTGATTTGACACATCTATTACTGACATCACACAAGTCCCGCTCTGAGGAATTTTTGATTGAATGCGTTGATACAGACTGCATCCAAAGCTGCTGGTATTATTTCAAGAGGACTTTTGGAAAAATATTGCTTGCAGCAATAAGCTGAACAAAAGATGCATCTAGTATTTTTTACACACTATACAGCTTAAAAATACATTGGATAATTTAAGTTTGATTTGCTGCTATAGTTGAATCTACTCACGTTATCACCATAAAAGCAACTCACACACAAACATACTTAGAAGCACTCTGCTTAGTTTTTTTGTATTACTGTGCACATGGCCTCTGAATTTTGGCTTGGCAACTTATGAAGCTTATTACCTAGAACCTCTTTTTAAGGCTGTTTTATTTAATTATATTCAGATTTTAAATTTATGGCTTTGATTTTTCTGTCTTGATTCAATGCCCAGTGAAGTCAATGGAAAGTTCTTACTGACCTAAAAGGAAGTTGTTTGAGGCACTTTTGTGTGCCTGGTTTGATTTGACATGAAAGTTCTTCTTTAAATATGTTCTCCATATTTAAAATGGGTTTGGAACTGTTTTCTGAATGCAGAGATGTGACTAAAGAGCACTGCTTGTGAGAGCCTGCCCCAGCTCTCATTGAAATCAGCAGGAGCTGTTTCATTTACTGCACAGGAAGCTGAGCTAGAGCTGAAGATCAGAATGACATTTATTCCAGGATTTATTCCAGAAAGTGAAAACCTAATATAAAAACCAGATGGTTTTGCCCTTTCTGGGTCTTTATTGAGTTGGAGAGAAGGTAGGATCCCAGTGCTGGTCACAATTGAATGAATTTAATTAAATGAAATCTGTTGATTTAAATTTCCAGAGTTCTGTGAAACTCTCCACTTTCATCTTAAAAAAAAAGAAAAAGAACAAAAGGAGAAAAGTAAACTAACTGCTTTTAAAACTACAGAGAAAGTTGGAAAACCATAAATCCTAAGTGCTCAAAAATAAGAAGGCCAAGTCCTTCCTCCCAGAATGATCTGTGGTAAAATGCTATGATTTGTAAATTAGCTTCATAGTTTGGAGGACCGATTCACTTCAAAAGGCTTAGTGTCATTAATGCCTCTGTCTCACTATGCTGGATAATTATTCTCTGGGCCATGACATTTCACTCAATGGAATCAGCACTCCAATAATGCCAGAGGCTGTCCAAAAAGTTAAATTTCAAAAGGGAAAAGTCATGCAAGCATGTCATCAAAATTAGTTTTATCATGAACTAATATGCAAATGGCTTAAATATGGTGTTAAAGCTACAGCATTATAGTCTGCCTTGTTCCTTGTATAAAATCAAAGTGGAAAAGAGGTTAGAAGACCTTCTGCAAAACTTTGTAAGAATGTACCAGATCATGTTTTTTTCTAGAGGGAAGCGTGTCATACACAGAATATAATATCTCTTTGGTGAACCGATGCTGTTTGACTTGTCTCATGAATTCCAAGACTCTGTTACTGATACAAGAATGATTACTGACAACCCTAATTCTGTAAGTGATCTGCTGCTCATCCGCTGTACCCAGATTTCAACACAGAAAGTACTGCAAGAGCAACTACATCACATACTGCTCATAGAATGTCTGAGTACTTTATCAGCTCTGCACACCTCTTTATCTTATGCTACTCTGCTGTTCATAAAGAAAATGCTTGTTGTTTTCTCAGCTGTGAACATCTTCATCACAGGACCTTCTCCCCCCATTGTCTCCTGCAGTACATGAAATATGCCCTACAGACCTGAGCTGTAAGATTTTAACATGTGCCCACTAAGGCTAGGAAAACCAGACATTTCTGATGCAAAGGATGCAGCCAGAGGCTGGCTGCTTTCCACTTTTCTTAAAGCACCATATTACCACTTCTTGAGAAATCATTTTTACTTAATGAGATATCCTCTTGCTAAAATGGCCTATTAAACCTCATGGGTCTGCCATATCAGATGTATAAAGAATCTTTTTATTGGAAAAAAAGTTTCTTTTTTAAAAGCTCCTGCTTCCAAAAGCCGGAGGACTTTTATAATTTTATGAATCCTTGAGCTTTTATTTTCTTTTCTCAATTTTTAATAATATGGATGATAAATAATCTAAACTTTAATCCCACAGATTACGCTTGTAAGCTTTAAAATCTTCATTTTTCTTTGGAAATCCATTGCACACATTACTTCTATGTGTGCCACTGCTGGGTTTTTTTAATTCTGGATATTCACATAGCAGTTGGTTAGAAAATTCTCCTATTATTTCTTTCGTTGAAAGTATGTCAAGGATAAGCCTTTTAGTATGGACCTTTATGAGTCAGTATTTAAAGACCAATTAAAAAAGCTATCACCATGCAAAGAGAAAAGTCAACTAATAGTTACAAACACGTTGGTCATGAATGAAATGAAAATAAGAACAAACAAGAACGTACCAAATTTTGTTTATCCTCTGAGAATCTGTTCCAGAGCCACCTTCTAAGATGCTTCCCTTTCAATTACATATAACAATTTGATACCAAAACCAAGGGCCAGATCTTGAAAGTGTTCACGTGTAGGTATTATCTCTGTTCACATGGAAGTTGCCTGGGCTAACATGATTAAAGTGGTGGTGGTCCCCAACTGTTCACTGAACCAGGTCATACAGCAGGTCAGAAGGAACTCACGGACAGTGATCTTCAGACCAAAAAAAAAATCTAGGAGCAGTGTAAAAAAAAGGAACATTTAGAGTGTGATGAGAAGAGAGATTTGCAGAGCTCGTTCTTTGTACTTAGTCTGACTGTGCTTTCCCTTTCTTTTGCTAAGGCCTTCTGGGATTCACCTCTATGTTTCCCCTGGCAAGATGCTCAGTTCTTTGGCCAGTTTAAGGCTATAATACTGTAACTTTATTAACAATTGGTAAAAGCATTTTTAGGGAGTACTGCAGCAATGACTTAAGGACTTGAATGAAGAAAATGGAAGACAGTGCAGGGATGAAGTGTGCACAAAAGAAAGGTACTTGATGGAAAGTGTAAAAAAACGCTTTACTCAAAAAAAATCTCCTTCAATAAATTGCATCTTCTGCTCTAATACTGGAAAATTTCCCTAATAATGGAACATTTCCTTCTCTTTTATCACTGTTTTGTGGGCTGAACCCTTTTATTTGTGAAAGGAAAGAATGATTTATCCAGTGCTTTTGCTGTGACTCACATTTCATTTGGGGATCACAGCTTCTATGTGTCAACTTGATTTTGCTCTCATTATAATTCAAATGTTTGGGAAGAGGTTCCTCTACTGCTGCAGTGCATGGGAGACCTATTTTCTCATCCCCTCTGCACACTCACTACTTGTAAACTTGGAGTTCTGGTTTGATTTTTCAGAGTTTACTTGATTTTTTTTCTGTATAATAAATCCATGTAATTTTTTCAGTATTTTGAAAATATTCTATGTATACTAAGACTTCACATTTAGAAGGGCCTCTCACTGTGCCTTGATTTGCAATCAGTAAAACAGTTAAACAAATTAAGTTTAACCCTAGAAATTGATCACATTGTGACTGGGACAGAAATCTGCCAGAACTCAAATTTTGTGAAATCTCAACAACAGTCAGATCCAGGTGAAAAGCTGAAGACTATAAATGTACCTGAGTCACAGACTTGCACCCAGAGGAGAATTCTCACTTTCTTGAGTGGAGGAAAAAAGGAAAGAGCAGGTCTAGATGCAAACCCCCACTTCCTCTTAGCACAACTGTGTCCTCAGAGTAACTCCACAGGTTAACTACAGGTTTCTTCATTAAAGCCATTTTCAAGGGCTGAGATGGGTACCTGTATTTCCTATTTGGCAAATTTCTCTTTGGCTCTTTGGGCTTTACGGGTCATTTGTTGCATTACAACCATAGATCCCTTTAGAGCAGAGTTTTCTGCTCTAAAGTCATATATTTCCTTTCCCGTAAAAGCCCATCTGTCCTTTCATGTACACTTAGTGATGCTGTCTTGATGAAGGTCATAATGAGAGGAGGACCATCAAGGATACTGACAGGTTGTCCCTATATAAGTACCACTTACTACCCTTCGTTAGTTACTCTCCAGTTCTTTATGGACAAATCTGTTTTTCAGAGTCTTGGATACTGTGTTGAATAAAAGGAAATAAAAAGGGAGATAATAGTAAAGATAATAAAGGAGGAGAAAATTGCTGTGAGTTCTTACTGCCCAGGGAGATAAACCAGAAGAGAAAACACTCATCCTTAAAGGGATATGTTAAACTGTAGCTTCTTAAGAAGATAGTTTGAGGAGCATGAAATGTGAAAGTTGTTGCATCTGTGGCATAAAGCAGTCCAGGGCTGGTCAGTGTAGATGTCCGCCTAGAAAGAGTTACATTTATTTCCATAGCTAAATAGCTGAAAGCTGATGGCCTAGGAATGGGTAAAGCTGCTGCTCTCCTTCAGGCATTCATAATCCCCATTGAAATTAATGACAACAGAGCAAGTATTGCTCATGCAAACACTATGCAAACTACACCAAGGAAGTATCTCTAACCAAAGTCAGAAAAGCTTAATCCAAATTTTACATTCACTGGCTTGATCTTCAGATCCTTCCACAACTGAAACTCCTGCTACATTTATTTACTAGAATGCCATTTAAACAAAATTTTTTTTTCTAACTAGCAGAGTTTTCTTTTTCTTCACCTTCAGCCATACACTTTTTCTATGTACACACTGCTTAGTTACAGCATGGCCTGAGTACTTACTCCATATGAATCTTTGGCAGCTTGAATGACTTGGAATATGCAAAAATATATCTACCCGCCTTAGCAAAAATCCTACTTCTAATCCAGACTCGCATAAACTGTGTAGACTGATTAATAGTTTGAATCACTGTTTTAATTATGATTTAATATGGCAAATGGAAATTCCTGACTTGGATCGTTTATTGTTTTTCATTTCCATGTTTTTTCTACCTCACAGAAAGAGTTGGATTCTCATTGATTAGCAATGTAGCATTCATTTGCAGCAGAACATAGCCTTTACATTACATTGGGGCTTCTTCTTGCTAATCAGTAAAACACATTCTTTTCATACACAATCACTTAACATGGCATGTATTTCTTCAGATTTCTAATGTCTATATTTTATGCTAGAAAAAAGTAACTGATATTAAGAGTCAATTTATTTTTGATTCCTGATTAGTGTTAAGCTACGCTTACATGCAAATTTGGATTCAAATATATTAAAAACATTCAGAATATTAAAGAAGTGGTTTACTAGCTGAATAAAATCAGGTTGAATACCCAGCTATAAGAATAAAAAGGCTTGTCAAAATAAAATTTCCATTTAAAATGTCACTTTGTCTTTGTGAGCTGGGTGATTGTTCCTGGGCATTCCATCCTTCACAATGTTGAAGGTAATGTTATTCTGAAACTGGAGGGAACTAAGTTTCTCAGCTCCTTAGCATCTCAGCTGTAAAATACCTCTACATGTGCCCTGTTTACCTCTACAGCTACTAGGCTCTGTTTCAGATGTAGTAGTGAATTTCCTGTTGGTATTACTGGGAAGACATGCAAGCTTGAAGACCACAGTTGCTCATTACTTTGTTTAAACTTCACCTTTCCTTCTAGGATCACTCCTAGCACTTATTCAGCACTTAGACCCTTTCTTTTTGCAGGTGCTTCCTTTGAGTCGTGACAAAACAGGCAGATAAAAAATTCTGCATTGCCTCTCAATCTGACAAAGAAAAATGACCTTCAGGGAGCAGCTGCAAGGTACACAGGTGAAACTCCATCCTCACCTCAAGTTCTGGGAATACCTTCCCCTTCTCATAGCAGGCAAGGGTCTTTCACAGACAACAGGAATAGTGCCAAGGATAGACTGTGATTTGTTTAGACCAGTAACAAAGATTATCTCAGAATTATTTTTTGTAGGAAATTACAGTTTACACAATATGATTTTATTATAGTTTATATGACTAATTACAGCTTTTTATTGGCAGGGCTGTTTCATGCCACAGAAATGCTATCTTTTGTGACAGCATTTCTCAATCAGACTTCTTGACAGCTTGCACACAAAACTCTTGCCATCATCTACAAGCAGAAAGATTGGCAGGAGGGTGTTCTGTGTGAGAGGTAGTTAATTGAGGAGTTGGCACCTCACCCTGAACTGAAATAGCTTCAAGGGCATGCTGCAAATATTTTCCTATTGCCCAGACTTCTCAGTGGGCAGGGACTTGGCAGGAAGCTGAGGCCTGTGTGAAGGGTAGGTTCTGTGGTCTGCTTAGTTAAGATCTAACCACCATATGTACATATTTTACTGGCAGCTGCTGATGGCCCTGCTGGGCATCTGCTAGGTTTGCCAGATTACTTTTGCAAACAAATCAAGGATACCTGTAACTTCCAGACTGGTGCCTCTTTCTGCGTAGAAAAAAAAAATTCTCACAATAGAAGAGCTCTCCTTTCTGTTGAAGGGGCTGATGCTATCAAATAATGAGCATACTCCCTACACTTGAAAAAATGGTCCATATACCCCAAAGCCAAAAATAGCACTTGCCAGTGACCCTACTGTATTCCTACTGTAAGTGCAATGAACGGACTGTGATGTTGGAGATTGCTTTATGACCATGATAGCAAGGCTGATAATGCATTGGAAAGAGATCACACTGGTAAAATAAGATCTCTTTGTCGTGGCTGACAGATATCTTACAGAAAAAAAATAACGGTTTTAGTATGTGGACCTTAGAAGATTGTAAAATTTATTAATGTTTAAAATATGTATTAAAATAAGTAGGTGCTGGTGTAACTCTGGCCTCGTAGACTTGGCTGGAGGGGAGGAGCAAAGGGTTCAACCATAGCTGAACTGCAGAAAGTGAGGCATGCATTTCACTGGCTTATACAAATGGGACTGGGAGTCCCTAATGCCTTCTTTGAATGCACCCCAGAACTGCCACAACAGTCACATAATCTAAACTGTAACGGCAGCTGAGTATTTTTTAAACAAAAATATTTTGAGAGATAATTCTACCATAGCAATGGTAACAAGTACATAGGATATTATGAATAGGCCCGAATGCCTTTTTAGTCAGATTAGATATAGTGGTGTACAATCATTTATATTCCCAGCCCAGTACTCCTCATTAGTACTACACTTACTGGCTTTTCAAAGCATTAAACAAATGCTTTTAGCACAACAGCTCACTTCATTACTTGGCGTTCAAACCTGATGGCATGTGCCTGCAGCATATAGCAGGACCATCTCCATGCTACTTCACAAGTACAAGCTGCCAAAGCTGATTTTGGACCCAGATTCCATGACCTTGGTGAAGTCATTTGCAGCCAGATCCACAGAGAAGACAGAGGTGCTCCAGTGTTTCATTTTAGGCTAATTCACGTGCAGTGGGATATTCAGCCTTGAGATGGGCACCGCTGCTTATCTGCACTAAAGTGCATTTCAGAGCTGTTCTCAAAAGTTAAGAATGATACTGCTGTGAACCTCTGTCCAGACGTATTATTCTAGAATATTAAACTCAGATTGAAGATTCAACAAATCACTTTATGGATGCATATGCGTTGTATTACTCAATGTTGACAAACAGCAGGACAGTCAGCAGCATCATTAAGGGCAAATGGCCTGAAGTTGCGCCCAGGGAGGTTTGGGTTGGATATTAGGAAAAATGTCTTCACTGAAAGCATTTTAAGCATTGGAACAGCCCGCCCAGGGAAGTTGTGGAGTCACACTCCCTGGAAGTGTTCAAAAAACAAGCAGATCTAGTGCTTTGTTATATGGTTTAGTGGGCATGGTGGTATTTGGCCAAAGTTTGGACTTGAAGACCTTGCGGTTTTTTCCACCCCTACTTGTTCTATGATTATTTTGCAGTCTTGCAAGAAGATTCAAAATCCAAGGAAGAATTTTCTCATGCTGATCAAGAATTAAATGGAAACAGACTCCAACAGTTTGACAGCACCAACAGTAAAAACAATTGCCAGACGCTAGAGCTACCATATGTGGTGTTTGACTTATGTTTGGAGAAACTGTATCAGAGAAACAGCTACTTCACAGCTTTGTTCTCACTTTTTGTTAGCACCTTGCAGTCTCCTAAAACTCTTGCTAGAGGATAAAAGTATTTAATTCACAGCTACCCAACAAAAAACAGATGAGGTATTCTCTCACTGTTCGCAGCATAATGCCACTGTAACATTTTACTAGTCAGAATCTAAAACGACCTACTCATTCCTACACAAGAAATCAAAACCAAACCAACTCATCCCACATACTAACAAAGCCTACAGAAGAAAAACTTTACTACATATTCCCAAAGACACACAGGCATTACCCAGATGTCAAGGAGAACTGGATGACCAAACAGCCTTGCAGATTCAGACCACTAAGCCCTGCTCTTGAGGACTCAGCCCCACTTCAAAAGGATTCTATGGATTGCTTTCGAAAAGATGCCTTGTATAAAAAAGGCCTCCCCAGACAGCATTCTGCCTATGAAGAGCCAGAAAATACAAGACTGATGTAATCTGCTTCTCCACTGTCCTCTATCCTTTCTGGCTGGCAGAATTAGGGTGCAAGCTAAAATTCCCAGCTGGCATGGTTAGACAAACATGCCACAATGCTTCAGAAACAGCTGCCTGTTAAGCTGCACTTTGGAATTCATGGCCCACCAGAAAAACAGCAAGGCAATTATGTGCCCATACCTAAAAGTCACTAGCTGAAATTTGGTTAAGTGCAGTACAATGAAACATGGATATGTGGTTGTGGAGAGCCATTCTCTTCCAGAAGTGCCCCTTTCCTCCACACAAATGCTTCCATATCCTTAAATTAGGACTCTCTAAAACATAGAAATGTTATGGGCCCTTCTGCAGAATCCAAAGAAGAGGACAAACCTGTATTTATTCAGCCCTCAAAAAGCATTTTTAATCCTTTTCCTTAACCTAAAGCAATCTTTAAAGACAGCTTGGAGAAGGGTTGAATGATATACTGTCATGCAATGAAGTACCATGCAATGTATATCAGTACTGTACTTTCAGCCTGTTTTGATGCATCAAAAATGTTCAGCCTCAGTTCACAGGCTGCCTCATTCCTCCAGTGAAGGCGATTTATTTACCACTAGCTAGAAATTCCAGCTCAGAAGCAGTTTTCCACTTCTTGAAGGGAATACAGAACCAACAAGGTAACACAAAAAATCAGCTTCAATTGTACTATATACCCACTAATGGCAAGCTAAATTATTATTAAAATTTTACTGGAAAGAAACTGCAGTAACAGTAAATCAGATGGGGATGGTATATAAAAAATACCACTTGTTCTGATATGCCACATTTTGTACCTTACTCATACCATGCAGTACCTTATTACACAGCTTGATGTGAGCACCCATGCTCAATTAAATAAATTTAACGGGAATTAGGTCCCTAATTACCCTTAGATATTTGCACCTCTAAACCAAACGAGGAGCAATAGTCGGGAGAAAGAGAGACTATGTTACACCAAGAAGAGTGACAAAATCTGACTGTTAATTTGAATTTGAATCAAAATTTTATCTTCTACAGATTTGGGGTTTTCTTTCCTATCAGATTATTGATTTATTCAGCATTCCTAGTTTTACTAGTTTTATTAATATAGCATTTTTCAAATGCAAATGTACTTTCAGATATAGTTGTTCTTCAAAGCACTGTAATCCTGTTGACCCATCTTCTTGACAAAATGCCCTACAACAAGCAGGATATGCCTTAATCTTTGGCAGAATTGGGATAATATATCATAGCCCATACGTGTTCAAGTAAGAATAAATTGAACCGATAGTTTTATGTATGAAATGTTCAATAAACGTCAAAATTCCTATCTAACCTTAATCAATGCTGAAAGATGACCAATTATATAGAAGAAATGTTTACACAAGTAAAACAGCTGTATAGCCCCAAGTATTAAGTACTGGTATGAAACTCCACACATAAAATGTTATGGAAAACTGTTTGAATGGACCTCGAGGGGAAAAAAATCCCATATGAAAACTCTGCCCTATTTGTTTTTCAAACTAACTAATTCCTTCATTAAAGTGCTTCTTGTGTCAAACTCCTGTCTTAGTGTGCCCTGGTCATACAGGTACCAAAAGTATTGCACATGGAAAGGGCACACAGAGACAAGCCATCTCCCAGCACTCTACATATGCCACAGCTCTTTTCAGTGAGTTCTAACCCCAACCTGACACCAACTTCCTCATTAGCCTTGGACAAATCAGCTGAGTGGTTCTTATTTATCCACCTGGCGTGGGATTGTAAGGCAAAATGAATGCTTACCGAGTGCCCAGTGACAGAAGCGTGTGCTTGTGTTCCACACACTTTTACTGTTCCTAGTCCTACCATTTTCTCCCTCAGTCCAAATGGTGATTTTTGCAGTACAAATATAAAGGCAGGAATAAAGCCAGAGCATATTGCACTTTATGGCTGAGCAGTGTTTATAGAATTGCATTTCACAGCTAGCATGTGACAAGCACACTTGTCAAAACCTGGCTAACCTATATATTCGCCTCTAAAGAATCTTCATGACCTTGCCATATATAGTCTCATACTGGAAAGGATTTGAAACTTTCAATTATTTGCTTAAATAAACTTAAACGTTAAAAAAAATATCCGTGGCCCCCAGCTGTTTCTGAAAAAAACCAAACCAAAACACAACACAATCTTCAGAAATATTTCATAGAATAAAAAAGCAGGAAGATTGCAAGCTGGTTAATATTTGCATGATCACTTGTTTTTAATTTAGCTGAGATAAATAATTTTTAAAGTTTTCTATTTTACAATTAATGTGGCAGCCTTTAAAAACCATTTGGTTTTTTTTTTAAATCATATGTCGTAATACCTGGTTGTCTATTTTTAATTCAGAGTAACTATCAGTGCTGCACTTACTCAGTGTTCACCAATAACATATGCTTGTATGTTAGCCAGGATATCTAGATAAAAAGAAAAGGGAGGGGTGTGGTTGTGAATATTATCAGCAAAAATTTGGGAAATAAATTTCATGTGCTCTTCTCTATAAAGTTTTCCTAGAAGCTTGAAAGATTCACTCACACAGTTCACTATTTGTAATGTTTTAGAATTTGCCACAGCAATTAAATCTGAATACTTTGACTCCTAGAACCTGAATTCTGCTGCCTTTACTAGCAGACACTTTTTTCCTTAGCCACCATCAGGAGCTTCTCTGCCCAGTGCCTCCACAACAGCACTGCAGGATGCCACATGGACTGAGTACACGATGCCCCTGTCTTCCTCTCCTCTGCAGCCCTACCAAATTTACGTAAATCTGTCCACTATTTCTAAGCTAGGCTGGGAAATGTGCCAGTTTGGCGAGTCTCTGAATTCATAGTTCACATATTCTGATGATAAGGGCAGCAATTAATGTTACTAATATCTCATTATCCAAACAAGGATCTATTTTAAGGTAGAGCAACTCAGTCACAGCTTCAGGCTCACTTCAAATTCAGGCTGACGCCACTGCATAAACAAAATACTCCTGATCTTTCAAAGATTTCTTTGGAACTCTAATAACAAACAAACCAAACCAAACCGATCTGAAAATCAGTAGAATAACTGATCCCTTATATCACTTTTTTTTTACTTCCCATCCTTCAGGAAACAATGTTTTTGAAAACCTTAAAATGAAAGCTATTCATCACTGAAATGTCATGTCATCACTTTTTCAAAAGCCTCGCCTAGAAAGACAGGCAATTTAAGATGTCAGAGTAAAAACTTTGCTTAATCCAATTAGCATTTAAATATTTTAATCAATAAAATATGACAATTGGACTGGGCTAGAAGCCAACTCCCTGAGAGCCATGCCTTTTGTCACACATAGTCTTGTCTGCAGTGCTGTGTTACTGAACAGTAGTAAACATATCAGAACAGTAAATATCCATGACACAATCTGGGAGCTCTATCAACTTAAAATCTTTACCTTCTATGGCAACAAAAGGAGCAACCAAAAATCAACAGCAAGTAATGATTTCCTGGAGACTGGGCTGGTTATGATATAATTAAGATGCATGTGATGAGACCCATTAGCCAGCAGAAAACGGCAAATGGGAGTTCTGTGTGTTTGCAAGTGACCTGAAACAGTTAACAATACTGACATTTAACCATCAGCACTGTGATGACACAGAAAACAAACCCTCCTCAACATTTGTTTTCCCAATGGCACTTGGCAGACGAGCATACAGCAAGCGCATTTGCTGGAAGTGCTGATGCTGAATGAGTCACTAACACTGCTAAGTTCAGTTTGCATCTTTTAGTGCAACGAGACAGACAGAAAAGAAGGAGTAGTCTCGAGAAGTTTTCTACTAGAAAGCCAGTCTGAAAATGTCTGCCTAATTAGGTAGTTATTTGGTCATTGAGACGCCGCTGCCTGAAAAATCTACTTGCTATTTATCACAAATGAATGGCATCAAGGCAAAAAACCAAGAGTCAGCAGTGTCTTCCAGAAGCATGTAACAAAGTAACCTTTTACAAGCAATACCTATCCATCTCTTTCTTCAGTTTCTTGGCAAGATTTCAGATTCTTCCAGGTTTCTTCAACACAGCTTCTTCTGTTGCTCTTAAGCACAAGAAGTAAGCACTCCGTGTCAACAGAGCACTTGCATTTTGTGCATTAGCCAGACATGATGAACACACGTTCTCCAAAGTGAACCATGGCCCTTCCCATAAAAGTTGATAAAAAAACAGTTCCTGATGAATTTCAGATGACAACTTCTTCCATAAAAGCACACATCTCGGAGGAAGACAAGCAGTTCAAAACCAGCTGGTCTTCATATGAGGCACAGCTATAATCCCCACGAAAAGAAACATTTGGGTCTGTTATTTGTAAGGACTGCCATCAGACTTTCTCATATTGTCCAACCAGCGCTGCTGATTGGGAGAGCAAAAATACTTTTGTTTAATAGCAAATCTGATAATAGCAAATTTTAATAGCAAATCTTTAATAGCATCTGTGATGCAGCAATGTGTTCATTCTCTCACGATGTTCAGGGAGAGTTTTCCTCGCACCACTACTCCCTTTTGCACCTGGCCACGTTTATTTTCTAAACCAGTGATCTAGTGAGAAACTCTTAAGCAAAGGAGATATGTTCATGATTCCATGCTGAACCAGTGATCACTGAATAGACAGTTCTAGTAAGCAACTCGTAAGTCAGTGCCTGGGGAGCAAAATGCCAAAATCCACTTTTGGATTCTCCAACATCCAAAGCAAATGACAGAAAAAGGCCCATCTTTAGGCTATATACACTTACAGGAGATCAGGAAGCCCAGTTCCAATCCAGGAAAAGCATTGACTTGTCAAGGGGATTTCTAAAGACTTTAGTAGCTCCAGAATTTTATTCACAGCATAGAGGCCCTATCATAAACTAAATTTTGTCATTCTAGATGTAAAGAGCTTGTGCTCTTGGCTAGCATCTTTCAATGAATAATGAATCTCTCATGCTGGGGAACCCTGTGTATCTAGGAAACTTATAGCTTTGTATTAGGAAAATAAAGCAACATCGTTCATTGCACTACTTTGAACAGCTGTCTTCCAATTTTGGCACATCTTTCTTATGACCACTGGTAATGCAAAGGCACCAGCCCTTCTTGCCCAGAATGATGGGGAGATTGACAGGGTGTCATGGCCTGAATGTCTCTGGGTGGAGCAGAACTGGAAGATTTGTACAATCTGAGGCATTGCAGAGAGATGGTCTGATGATACGAGTAATGCCAGAACAAGCAGGTGCAACAGACTTACCATTTGAAACCTGTACATTCCTTACTTCGCCAAAAAAAAAAAAAAAGAGAGAGAGCTATTTTGGTGCAAGTCTGGGCCATTTTCAAGAAAAACTGAATGCAAAGTGCTCAGTGACATCCTTGTATAGAACACAAAGTCATTGTGGTTATTATTCTGCTAATGAGGGAACAGAATGAACCAAAGAGGGAAAAAACCACCACCACATTTCTACAAGTAAACAATTAAAATAGTCTTAATGCTTTGGAACAATACTGCCAAATGATCAGTCTTGCATGGTCCCTTCTCCAGCTTCTGCAGCAGGAAGAGCAGGGTTAAAAACAGAAAACAACATGGGAGAACACCCTGACACAAAGACCCTTCAACAATTCCTGTTTAATTTTCATCTGATTGGCTTCTCCAGCCACCATAACATTACGTAGCTAATCTGTTCTCTTAATACACTGCACCAAAATGTTGCCCACACTTAGCTCAGTAATAGCTCTGGCCAATAAATACACGAAGAAACAGCAAGGACAGTATAAGAATTCAGCAGTACCAAGGAAAATTCTAATCCTACTAAATTTGGGAGCACAAATCTCTTATGTAACCTGTGATTTAGAGGACAGGCTGATCATCTGGGAATATTACTGTGTTCTTCTCAGTACATTAAACAAAATTGGCAATTTTCCATTACAAATTTTCTTTTGTTTTTCACGGTATAATATCTCAGGAAAGACATCCCATGCTTACAAAGCATTTTTAGCATCAACAATATGCTTTTATATGACAATTCAATTATTCTGAGGGTGTATATAAGCTTAATAGCTACCTTTAAGTGCTTCTCTGCCAAGGCTGCCTTGAACTCTGGTACATCTCTGAGGTTCAGGAGATGGATGGCTTGCGAACTAAATTTAAAGCAGTGAGACTTCAAAATAATGCTTGGAAAATGAGCTTTTCTGAAAGTTGACTGTTGTATCAGTGAATTTTACAGATCTCTGGAACTGATACTCTCATGAAGTTGCGAAGCTTTGAGAGCTACAGAAGAAAGATCCTGAGCATCTAAAAACACTAGAAAAACAAGAGTTCATATCCACCATTAAAAAAACCCCCACCAAATCAAAACCTGTCCTTCTTTTACAACAAAAATAGATTCTAACATGCAAAAGCAGCTGTCCAATAATAGCACACAAATGCGCAAAAGCTCAACTCACAAAATAATTATGAACCAAGCATCACATTATTTAAACTCCTGTTGTTCTTCAACTGGTTACAAAAGGAGGTAAGAGTTCATTCAGTGCCAATACTTATAGAGTGCAATTAACATTCAACTCATACCCATTCGTTCAAGAATTATGATGTCATGCTTTTGAAATAGAGATACTGGCCAGTTTCAGGAAGACAAGTTTTATTCACAGAATAGCAAAAATCAATCAGTCTTACAGCACATACCCATAAAGGGTGAAGAGTTCAGGGATTACTGGAGAATCTGCCACCTGAAATTGTCACACACTGCTAACAACACTTGCTGCAAAACTTGAAACCAATTACAGAGATTTTCCTTTCACCCATATAAAGGCTGCATCATATAGATATACACTAATATGGGAATTCCTTGATGTGTTTGGAAACAAGTGGCCAGCACCAAGCTATCAGCACCCAGCTAATCCGTGTACCTCCACACAATTGTTACAGTAGGAGAAGCTCTTACAATAAAAAGCAGCAGCATTCCTCTCTTCTTTTGGGAGGCCCAGCTTGTTCTACTATCCTGACAAAGCTTCTCAGTAAATATAAAATGCCAAAAATAATTACCTGTTGAGCAACTGCAGGAAGCCAACACACTTGAACGAGAAACTTTGGTGATAAATGCTCAACAATGGATAGTTAAGGATGACAGGAAATGCCAGACAATCGCCTTTAGAGGGCTCCTTGCAGCACAACTACAGCATGGCAGGAAGGCAACAGCAAAGAGGACAACTATATGCCCAGTGTTCTTCATTTTGCCCCACAGAAAGAACAGCAATTTTTCAGTTTCCACTAGTCATGCAGTTTCCTCAGTAATAATATGAGAACAAAAGGAAACCTAAAACAGTGTCTATTCACAGGGAAATTCCCATTGATAGTTTTTCTGTTACAGTTGAAAGACAGTTGCAGAAGCATGAAATTGCCAAGAGGAGGTTGCCCGGAGGAGTAAACACTTAAATACATCTAATAAAAACTTCACCGTGAATTAAGAATGAATAATTCTTTGTCCTAAATTAAGAATGAATTAAGAATTAACCATGACTTAAGAATGAATAATTCTTTTTTCTTAAAATACATGCAAAGGGAGTAATTATTATGCTGCATAACAGAAGTTGCTATAATATGTAGAAACTAAGCAAAGGACAACAGAATTGCAGAGCCACAGTTCAGAGACTCACTTCTCATATCAAACCAGAGCTGAAAAGCAGGCAGCCTGCTTTGATCTTTCACATTTGACATGTATATAAGCAATTACATCTTAGAATTCAAGAGCCAGTTTCAAACCAAGTATTTAAAAGCCAGACTAACTTAGGAAATGATGAGACTGAGATATTTAGAAATTGATGCTCATTATTTTATTGCCTTGGGCCACCTGATACCATATGTAAAGCCTCCTTGGAGGCTAACAAGGGAATTGCTGATCAGTCCTAATGCCTGTGCTGGTTTTGAATGGGGTGGAGTTAGCCCCAACAAGCCACTGTGAAGAAAACTGTGTTCTGGATTTGTGCTGAACATAGAGTTTATAATACAGAGATGTGTTTGTTATTGCTGAGCAGAGCTTATACAGAGCCAAGGCCCTTTTCTGCCTTTTGTACTGCCACACTGGCAAGGAAGTTGGGGCTGCCTCAGAGGCTGGGAGGAGACACAGCCAGGACAGGTGACCCCAACTGACCAAAGGGATATTCCAGACCATATGACAACACACTCAGTGTATTAAGTGGGAGGAAGAAGGAGGAAGGGGGGACATTCTGAGTGATAAGTTTGTCTTCCCAAGAAACCCTAATGAGTGAGGGGCTCCTGCTCTCCTGGAGATGGCTGAACACCTGCCTGCCCATGGGAAGCAGTGAATTAATTCCTTGTTCTGCTTTCCCTATTAAACTGTCTTTATCCCACAAGTTTTCAAGCTTTTACTCTTCCAATTCTCTCCACAGTCCTGACGGTGGGGGAGTGACTGAGCAGCTCCATGGGGCTTGGTTGCTGGCTGGGGCTAAACCACAACAACGCCAAAGAAAGAACTGGCAGGGCAACACACTAGATTTCAGCAGCTTAACAATTCGTGATTTAACCAACCATACTGTAGGCAGAAACAAAATACAACAGGACAATTGCATTAGAATCTGAAGAGCAAGGTCATAATAGTTTGGGATGAGAATAATTATAAATACTTACAGGCATACAACTAAATGAAGATACTTTAATGAGGTGATGCAAGCTCATATTTTATACATCTACAAAACATTACCATGAGATAGGGAAAAAAAAAAAAGTATTCATCTCAAAAATCTGTGGTCTGATGGTAACACAGTTTCAACCTATCCACTAGGATCTTCTCCTTCCCTTTGAATTGTATCAGCTGCTGAAAGCCATTACCTTTAAATACCAGTTAATATTAGTGCTAAACCAACAATAATCAAATATGTACATTTTAGGCAAATCATCAGGCTGTCTTTACCTTTCATTCCCAGTAAATGTACTATCTTCCAGAAAGTAATATTCACAAGTAATTTTAGAGAAAAGTTACTGTACAAAGACACAGAAGCTAAAGTTCATAAAAAGACTAGTCAATACAATTAGACAGATGTTTGCTTGTAGTTCTTCGTATCCAAGACCTTCTTGCCACACATTGAGCAGATGCCTATAAGCACACAAAAAGTGTGTAAATTATTTTAAAATCATTAGTCTTTGTTCAAAAACACAGTTGCTATGTTTTTGTAAGGATCTTTTTCAAAAAGTTGTTCAAATGAGCTCTCATTGGCAATCTATCTGTGCATGTTCTCAACAGATACTACAAACTTAGAAGTAATATTATAACTCCTAATACAAATTAATACGTGCAACGTATGTGTAATCCTTCCACTTAAGAAAATAAGCTCTATTTTGAGAGCATTATGATTCACAATACTGCTGGAAACCTCTGTAATTTGCTGGAATGCCTGAAGACAGCCAGGAAAGGCTCACATCTGACAAACAGGTAAAAATGGTGTTAATCATTTCAAGTCCTGTAGACAAACAAAGCCTGATGGACAGAAAGCAGCAGGGCTAAGAAAATACAGTCACCAACAAACTGACTACTAAATTAACAGGGGCATTAACAGGTGGGGGGCTTCAGACAACTGAGAAAGTTTAGAATATGTTTTCATAGAATTAAAGTATTTATAGAGCAGGAGTGAAAAACAATGAACACCAAGAATACCTGAGAGTTGAAGTAAAGACTGATGTCCCAAAGGACTTTGTCCTAAACTCTAAGAGTGTCAAGTCAAAAGACTAGAGCACCAAAATGTACACAAGTTTGGCAGAAGGGTGGGTTGTCTCAATCTTTCTCTCTCCTTTCAAAGCAGAAAGGTGCTAAGTCTTTTATCTGGTAGGACCACCTCTCAATGTACACAAACACTCACTAGCCTACAAAAAATGGCAAGTGGCATCTACTCCTGCTCTCTCCAAATTGTGTGCTTTCATATATTGACATTGTGACTGGACACATATCTAGCAGCCCATTAGGGAAGAGAACAGCAGGGAACATGCCACATGATTTACTCTGGAGACCAAAATTCAGCCCACTAAATATTGACTTCAGGTCTAAACTGCGGAGTAATTAACTTGAGATTGCCTCTCAATTTCAGAGATATGCAACAGCTGAAGCACTGAGCTGTAAGACTCCATTTGCTTCAAGAAACATGCCCCAGTGACATCCTCGATGGTCAGAGCTAGAACCTAAAACACTTAGAAAGTTCTTAATTTTATGAAGAAGGCAGGTTCAACCTGGAAGGATACACAAGCAGACAAAGATCAAATCCTGAAGCACACCCAAACCAGCCATAAATTTAAGAAAGATAACAAGGTTCTACCATATGGGATTCAGGCAGCCATCTGGTGAGGACTTAGCAGGCCACATTCCTACAGCAGGCTGCTAAACCACTGACTCAGTGACACAGCACATATTTATTGATCAATTAATTTCATAAACAAAGCTCACTGCTGTAAGCTTTGTTAGCTGTAGCTCTACATCTAAAAATCAGTTCACCTCATGTGCTACAAGACTTCCTTGGCATTAAATCATGTAACTGACTTCATGATGCTTTTTCCCATCCAGGAATTTTAGATTTAGCTATTATAAAAAGGGGAGACAAGAGAAGGGAGCAGAAAACGGACTGCAACAGGCAATTGAGTTTTACGAGACCTGGAATTTTTTAAATTAAGGAAAATCAAACTTGTTAGATGACAGTTCTCTATGCAATTGCCAAGATTAAGTTTACAGTTATTTTTCCAAATCTACTGCTTCAGATACCAGAAACATTCTAAAAGAATTACAGAATGACAAAGGTTTAAAAGAACCTCCTTCAGTCTCTAGTCCTGCCCCACCCAAAACAGCCAACTTGGATAAGGCTGGCTCAGGACTGTTCAAGCCATGCTCTGAATACCTCCTGTAAAGATTTTACAACCTCTGATGGTACCTGTTATTAGAGTATTTGATCACTCCCACTGAAAACTGCTTTCCTTGTATGTAATTAGAATTTTCCACATTCTAACCTGTGTGCACTATTTCTTATTCTATTACTGTGTACCTCAGAAGAGTCTGACTCCATGTTCCCCATGCCTGCCTATCAGTAGTTGAAGACAGCAATTAAATCTCATCTTAGCCTTCTCTTTGTAATTACAAATTGAGCTGTTGTACTTCCTCTCTGGTTTCAAGCCAAACTGGGGTATTTTGGCACTCACTGAAACTCACCTTTTTTATAGGCACATCCTTGACAATAGTGGGACCCTGGCTGATGGACAGAACTCTTACAAATCCGACATATTGCAAATTTGTTCTTTCCATAAGGATCAAACCTGGCAAAAAAGAAATGTATTTTATTTATACACCTTGAAATGAAGTATTTTTTCTGCCTTATCCTAAAAAGTCAAAGCGAGAGGGTACAGTCAGAAACTCCAGCAAAAACTGTAACTTAGAAAAGGGACATACAAGAATTATTTCTAAAAGGCTGCCCAAAGTATGCAGAAAAGCTCCCACTTTCCCCATTAAGAGACATTTCTTCCATCACAAAAACTTCACAAAAGCAGAACTAAAAATGTATGTTTTTATTAAAATACTACATGACTTTGAACTTAAACACCTTCCAGCAGCATCTTGCCCCCTTGCAAACAGAAAGTCCCGCAGACATGAAGGAAATGCTCAAGAGATTATCCTGGCAATATTAACACAGAAAATAAGCATTCCCAGCTTCTCTCCTACAAAAGCATCAAATCCTAGCAATTCCAGTGAGAACTGCAGTAAAATACTTGCCCACACTCTATGATTGAGCAGAACACACCCATGAAAAATGTATGGACAGATTTTTACTGACTAATCAAATACCATAATCCCCACAATTATTATTTATTATGTGCATTTGGGACAAGTTTGGAGTAGTTGTGCAGGTATGCAGGAAACAGGCCTCAGTGAGTTTGCTAACTGATGCTCTTAGCCAAAATCAGTGTTAAATACTAACCTTGCCTTCTTTGAGGTCAACGCCTTGTTTTCATTTAATTTGCGACCACCGCTTTCTACAAAAAGAATAAATCCATAACCAAATAAATTTCCCAATTCCAAGAATACTTTAAAAAGCTTAGTTTACAACTCTTACATGTACACAAATAAAGTCACAAACAGAGACAAGCATTTGGAGACAGGATAACAGAACACATTATACTCCACTTAAGTACTCTATGTTTTGTCCTCCCATACATAAAGGAAAAAAAACCAAAAAACAAAACAGACAGAATACTTCAATACTGAAGAGTCCTGGACAAATAAATTCCCAATGTGTTAAATCAGCATGGGAGGGAAAGTACATGAGTTAATATTTAACCTGATTAGTAATATAAAGTTTTAGTCTTAAGATGGTAACAAAGCTCAAGTGCCCAACTGGCTTTACAACACCTCAAAACCAAGTTGTTAAACCTTGCCGAGGTTACCTGTAGTGTTTCTTGCACCATCTTTCCACGTGTCAGGAGTGATCACCGTTCCAAGCTTCTTCTCGCCTACGTAAGGAAACATCACAAAGGAAAAAAATTCAGAAGCACAGAGTCAATTACGTCGGAACAGACCTCTGAGATCATCGAGTCCAACCCGTGGCCGATCACTACCATGTAACTAGACCATGGCACTGGGTGCCACATCGAGTGTTTCATTAAGCACCTCCAGGGACGGTGACTCCACCACCTCCCTGGGCAGCCCATTCCCATGTCTAATCTGTCTAGGAAGATATTCTTCCGAATGTCCAACCTAAACGTCCCCTAGCCCACTTTAAGACTACATCCTCCTGTCCTGTTGCTTGTTGCCTGGGAGAAGAGGCCGACTGCCACCCGACTACCTCCTCCTTTCAGGGAGCTGCAGAGAGCGATAAGGCCATCCCTGAGGCTCCTCCTCTCCAGACCGAACAACCCCAGCACCTTCGGCCGCTCCTCATCAGACCCTGTACTCCAGACCCTCCACCAGCTCTGCTGCCCGTCTATGGACGTGCTCCACCATCTCAATGTCTTTTGCGTAGTGAGGGGCCCGGAACTGAACACAGCACTCGAGATGCGGCCTCACCAGTGCCGACGACAGCGGGACAACCCCTTCCCCGGTCCTCGTGCTGACGCTATTGCTGATACAGGACAGAACCATTTAAACTATGTACATTAATACGCTCCACAGGCGGTGTCCAGGGGAGAATGACGGCTGACGCAGGGCCCTGCCAGGAGCCGCCACCCGCGGCCCGCTCTGAGCAGCCCGGGACCCGCGGCTGCTGCTCCGCTCGGGACAGCCCAGGACTCCCGCGGGCAGGGCCCGGCGGGCCGGGCAGGGCCCCCCCACACCCCCGTACTCACACTTGTCGCACACCATGTCGGCCCCGCCGCCGCCGNTTCTCCCGCCCCAAAATCCTCACCTTCGCCCCCGGCCTGCGCTCAGAGCCCTGCCCTGGGGAAGATGCTGCCCTGCGGCGCTGCCGCCGTGTGTCGGTGACGGGGCGGGACTCGGTGTGTTGCAGGTGCCGCGGCCCCGACACCATGAGGGAGGCGGAGATCAGGAGGCTCCTGGCTGCCAACCTCCTCTGCGCCGTGTCCATCGTCCTGGCCGCCGTGGTCCCGGCATTCTTCCTGGACGGATTCAGCGTCCTGGGAACGCACCTCACGTGGCTGTGTGTTTGTTCTGTTTCTGTTGCTACCCTTAATATAATCTTGCACTTAGTCCTTAAACCAAATCAGTCTCCTAAGAGACGTTCCTTTGCTCACAAGGTAAGATTCTTTTTTTTAAAATTCTTTAGTTGCTACCAGAGAAAACAGAGGGGAAGCAAATTCTCTGCAATAATCAAATGAGAAAGAAGACAATTTTTGATGGCGAATTCTCATTTTCCGTTAGTGAGTTGAGTGTAGCACCTTTTGGAACAAATTTTTCAGTATTTTCATGATGTTAAACTTTCTCTACCTGTAAATAACCTGTTCTGGTGAGTGATTCTATGCTTTCCTTTTTCTTGTCAATGCAATGTTGTTTGTAGTCCCAAGAATTTGCATAGTAGCAAAACCTGGCGAAATTAAATGGAAAACAACTCATTTTCTAGTCCAGGCCTGGCTCATCTTCTTGATAAGTGGATATACCAAGAAGAAATGTCTACACACGTTTCTCGTGTGTAGTTGTAAGTTTGTAATAACTTTCAAAGAGAAAACATATTTTTCAGAATGTGACACATGAAAGAGATACTATGTTACATTTAAACACTTAAATCATGTGGAAAAGTATTAAAACGGCTGCATTTCCTTGTATGATGAAATTTGCATGTAGAAGAATCTAAAGTTGGGAGAAACTTTTTGTAGTTACAGTTTGCAGCGTGGAGCGTTAAAGGTCTGAATCCCAATGAAATACTTTTGAACAGAGTGATTTTGGAGCAGGGCACGACTTGCCCAGCAGTGGGGGAATACCCCAGAGTTTTGAGGTCAGGTAGATAGTCCTGCACTCCTGCCTTGCTGGGCCAGGCAAGATGCAGTGCTCTGAGGTGCTTAAACATTTAAGCAGTCGTCCCTGAGAGTAGTAGCTCTGTATGCAAAGCTTCTGTCTAGTTTTGCTGACTGAGGAGGATGTGAAATGCACAAGACCATGATGGAAAGCAAGTCTTTTAACCATCTGTGATTTAAAAATGAAGCACACTTCGTGTTCTAGGTGAGATTTCATCCCAGCCTAGCGTAAGGAATAAATGTAGAAAAATAAGGGTTCGAGGGAAGTTATGGATTTGCATTGGTGACCTGATCAGAACAGATCTAACCAGACAAGACCTAACCAGAACTGTTTATCAAGTGTGTTTGCTTCTACATGATTTAGTGAGTACCCAGAGACTATTGTTTAAGTTCACAGAAAATTATGTGTTTTGCAGACTTAGAGAAAGTTATGGATTATTTCTCAAATATATTCAGAATTTAAGTTGCCAAGTTCAAAATGTAGTTTTAGTTAATGTAATTTTGATTCTTTGTGTTGCAGATTTTTTTATATTGTATGTTTGCTTGCTTTTAAGTATTTTTTTCACTTTTTGTGAGAGTTGCCTTTTAATGAATGGATATGACAGTCAGATGTAAAACAGAAATATAAAAATATCCAATAAAATTACCTCTGGTTATCTTGTCATTTCTGGTTATATTTTTTTATATGTTTGCCCTGTTTAATGAGATGCATGAAAAAGATTTTAGATGGAGTGTGATCTTTTTAAATTATTAGTTAAAGTATTTATATATGGAAAACTGTTTTGAAATATGCCATGGTGTTATATTGTGCTGTGGCTGAAATTAAAGAAGTAATTAGAGTACAATGCTGTTGATAAGATATAGACTGTGTATGTTACTTTTGTTCTGTTTTGAAGCATTATTCTGATATTTCATTGCTCTTTTTTAGATATCCAGATTTCTAAAATGCTGTATATACTTTTTCATGTCTTGCATACTATTTCATGCGATTATTGTTCTTTATGGAGCACCTCTCATAGAGTAAGTCAGAAGACCCTCTCTTTCTCTAAACCTTCTAAGGGGCAGCTCTCCTTGCAGATGTTGGTATAAGTACTTGTGTATTTTCTGGTACACTGGAAGTTAATGGATAAGCTCCTAGCTGGGGGCAGAAGGGTGGCTGTTTTAGCTTTCTTTTGTTGTTGGGGGCTTTTTTTTGTTTGCTTGTTCAGTTTTGGGTTGTTTTTTTTTTAGAGCCAGCTCGTAAATAAAACTTTTATAAATAAAAATTGTAAGACAGTTACAAGCAACTTATTTATGTTAAACATACGGGCACAAACATTTTTTGGAGTTTCACTGAGTCATCTTCCCCATGAGATTCCAAAACACATATCTTGCGTTATCTTTCATCTTTTTGATCTTAGTGTTTTAACTTTTATGAAAGTTTAAAAAAGAAAAGTATGAAGCAACCTGGGTTTTGAGTAACAATAGTATCATGTAGTTTGGTTTCATGGTTGCTGTCACAACACCAAACTGGAAGAATAGATGGAATAATGAGGTAAACATCCAAGCATACTTCAATTTAGAACTAATGATCTATGTGAGGTACACCTGTGGTTTTTTTAAAAATGTTACAGGTATCAGGCATTTAAAAAAATTACTATGTTTCACTCTTGAGATAACAGCAGAACTCTTTCTAGCTTCCTTTACTATTCTACAGAGTAAGAAGAAAATATTTTTTTCTTCTACATGAGGTTTAAGAAAGCACACATGCTTTCACAAGTTAACTTAGAGGGGCTTTTTTCTTCCTAAATCTCGGAACTTTTGGAACATTAGCAACCACCTCACTTAACTTTGTAATATTCTTTTTTTTTGTAGGTCAGTGACTGAGACATTTTTGTTTTCAGTTCTTCTGTCTACATTTACTACTTTACAGTGCTTGTGTTTGCTGGGACCAAACATACAGGCATGGATACGGGTATTTAGTAAAAATGGGTAAGTTCTAATGTAAAGTTTCTGATATTTCCCTGAACAGAAATGGGCAGAATTGATATAAACAGTATATTTTTTATTTATATTTTTAAATTTTTTTTGTAAAGAGAAGGAAACTTCATGAATGATGGGTGGTTTTTGTATTGTGATTACAGAAATATGAAAGCTTTTCTGACAAAGAAAGATTTGCTTGAAGACACTGGTTTGGAAAAACAGCTTTTTATTTTTGGTGTTCAGACGCTAAATCTCACTTTGTATGTGTTTGAAAGAAGTAAAGTTTCCAACACATATCCTACTGGAGTAAAAACGTTGTGCAGTTCTAAGTGATTGTTGTCAAATAAACGGGAGATCTGACACTGAGCTGTGCATGGAGAATCTTGCACATGATCCAGTTGTACCTTCATAAATACAACTTTTAAAGTAGGAATAGGAAGCCAAACAAGCACTGTTTTAAACTTGAATATAATGTTGAAAATTGCACGTGACTTTACTGTGTTCTTAAGTATGTTATCTTAACCCATGCTCTTTTTTCAATTTCAAAGAAAGCTGTTTTCAGTGTCAGAGTTTTCAAGCACTAATTTTTTCAGGAGTATGTTTAAGGTAAAACGAGCCTTTGAACTGCATTTTTCACCTCCAGTGACAGCCACAGCATTAGCATGTATCAAGGATAATGTATTTTTCAGAAGATTTCCATTTCTTCTGACTTTTTTCATTCCATAAATAATAGCATGGTTGAAAGACTGGGACACTGAAGCACAAAGAGGCTTCACATATGCTTGAGATGTAATAACATTTTAGTATTCATTCACTTTTAATAGTTTGTAAGGGTGAAGTCTCATCTCAAAAGAAAGTTAAGAGTTCTATTATGCTGCTGACCTGGAATTATTTGAATTATATGGAATTATTTTTTGGTTTGCACTCCTGTAGGGAAGGACGAATACTAGTTTCAGGTATTGAATTTTGGTTTATCTCAGTTCTCAACTTACTGAAGAATATCTTGAGACCTTATTCAAGTCATTTACACTTTGTTTTTTTCAGTGAAGGAGTTACATATACTGTAATAAAAGCAAGGAGTTGTTTAGCCAAAATAAATCATTGCTGATTCACTTAGTCTTCTTTGGAGGTTTTGCAACTGGAAGTAATAGCTGAATTGAAGTAACAGATGTTTGACAATATCAGTCTGCCTTTGTGCCAGGTAGATTTTGAATGCCTATCGATTTCTTTCTTTCCTAGTCTAGATCTTAATGCAATTTCAGCACAATTATTGCATAGGAAACAGTTGTCTTGTTTTGACACTTTTGCTGTGAGGACTTGTAAGTGCTTCTTACTAGTGAGCTATGTGATGTTGTCTGAGTAAAATGTCTGTTATTAAGGATGTTTGTTTACACTTTGAGTGAATATAGACTACAAAGAAATATTGCAGCAATTTTTTTTATGGATTGTAGCAAGCTGCTCATTTAAAAATAATCCTGTGTTTTTTCATTTGACCTCGTGAAATAGGAACGTCCTAAGTCTGGGCATGAGATGAGTGTAGATGTGATATATTAAAAGGCTGTATCTAACTTAACCATGTAGAATGAGGTGGGACTGGATAAATGGAAAAAAAGGATGGTTAGGTAAAATCAACAGAGCTGCTTTCCTTGAAAGCAGAGTTTGGGGAATTGAATTGCACTGGAACAATAAGCTTGAAAGTCTGATTAAGTGTATAGCTTAGCATAAAAAAAGAATGTGTTTTAAAAGTACCTAAGTGCAATTTAGACTTAAGTAACATTAAGCCTATGTGCACACAGAATGTGTGAGAAAAGTAAGTCTGTGTATTCTACATCACAAACCCTTCCATTCTTAGTTGGGTATAAATAGGGCCCTTTTCACTAATTCTGCATTTGGAAAGGAGTGGGCCCACGCCAGCATCTCTGGACTCCTTATTCTGACATCTAGAGTTGTGACTGATGTCAGTGTCATGTCACTGATCATCTGCTGTCATGTGCTGCTGTGAGCAGTTAGAGAGAAGTCCAAGCTACAGAAAGGGTTATCAGCATTAATGGCAGCATGTGGCTGTTATTTAAATAGTATTTCAGTAACTTAGCTGAAATAGCCTCCTGCATAAAAGTCTTTAAGAAACCAGTTTTCAATTGCCTTTTTTTTTTTCTCTCCTTTTGGAGACTGTGTATTTCAAATCACTGCTCTGAGAAATTGTGTTGAAATTTCTAGTATAATAGCAATTATAAGGTGTCACCAGGGTAGAAAAGAGATTTTATTTGGATATTGCCAAAAAATAGTGTAAAACCATGATGTTGGGGCTCCTTCCAGTTTTCATTATGCCTGTTTTATCACTTTGTTTGTGAACTGCATACTCTTACAGACTTGAAACGTCCCTTGTAAATGTAGGCATCATCACACACCAAGGGCAGCTTAGTATTTAGTCCTGCTGCAGCCAAGAATTCCAAATCTTGTCTGTGAAGGAGCTGTCTCAGTAGATTATTTTATGTCAGCTAACCTCTTAATTCAAACATTATTTAAAGCTGAACTGAACATAATGTGTTATTTAAAGGGGTTAAATAATTGCTTTAGGCTTCAAAAGACCTTTCTGCCACTAGTGTTCATTTGTTATCTTAAACATTACTAGTTTGTCTGTAGGATTATCTTGGTTATTCATAGTTTAAAATGAAAGAAACCTGGAAAACACAAAGTTTATAAACATTGCTGCAGCTTTTAGCCTCATGCAAATGAGAAGTTTATGTGGTGGTTTTAAGAACACCTGCAAAAATCCCAGTAGGTGTCATTCCATGAAGAAAAGTGAGTAATGGAAGCATTGCTCCTTCAGGATGATGCTGGAGGATGAGTCAGGTTGTCTTTGGGTAGCCAGTCCATGCTGCAGAGTGGTTCGATTAGCAGCTGAAGTAGTTGCCAAACTGCCAATGGCTGTTTTTCACTTGGGCACCGTGCCTTGCTAATTCTGTTGTTTTGCGTTTGGACTCAGTCTGGTATCTCCATATGGTGCTGCAGTGCCTGGTGAATCTGCCACACACACAAGATGTCTTGTGAGGTATAACTGTACCTCAGTCAGTCCTTGGTGCATTCTGCTGCCTCTTTCACTGCTTTAAGGCTGTAGTGAATGTTCTCTTCCTCATTTGCCTAACAGCTCTCTGCTTAATTATTCAGCTTCTGAAAATAATTCATAAGAATTTTCTATGTGCAGACTCCTAAACAGTTTTACAGTTACATCAGGACTTTTCAAGAAAAAAAATCTCAAACTGGTAGAAATGTGAACTGGAATGTTGTAAGTTAAAGGGATCATGTTATTGTAGAAGAAACAAATCTGCTCAAAATATCAACCTTGCACTGTCAGTACTGTAGTCTGTAAGACCTTTTTTTTGCAAATATTGAAAAATGTTTGCTTTAAACTTGTGAGCTGTTTGGTCAGTAGCAAATGCAGCAGTGTGTACTCAGAAGTAAAGTCAGAAATTTTATTCTCTTCAAAACCAAGTGTTCATGTCATGCAACCTAAACAGCACATGCAGAGTTCAGAGTTTACTACGCATCTAGTCTTTGAGCCATAAAAATGCACATATTTTTTCCTCTGTTAGCTGAAGCTAGGTGTATTTATAATCTGAGATGTAGCAAACTTAAAACTCAGATCTCCTACTGTACTGATTTGGAGCAGGGATTCCAGCCTGGTTCTTCTGCCTTGGAGCTGTGCCCGACTGTGTTCTGAACTTCTGTTGCTCTTGTTTCTTGATTGGTACCAAGTACCCAAATGTTCGTGGCCTGAGCAAAGCAGAGCGATCAGTTGGTACGTTGGTGATAGTAAGTGTTCATCTTTTAGACAGAAATCCAGCTTTCCAAAAGCTTTTGAAATTGGTGGTGGTAGAAGGCTATAAACTGAGAACTGAAGTAATTTAATGTCTCTTACAATATGTGCCATGACGGGTAGTGTAAGAGTTCTTTAGTATGCAAAAAATTTATCCTGCAGCCAGTGTACTTGAACTTGGATGCACTGGTACCGAAGGGCTCCGATGTGCAGTTACACTTACTTGCAATGGTTCTTTTCAGTTGATGGAAACTTGTTTTGAAATATTCTCATAGTGGGCTTTTATTTTAAATTTCTAATTGTTGTAGTCATCAGATATGTCTACACCACAGAGTCCTTTGTGGCTGTGCTTGTGCTTTTCTGTACAATCCCACAGTACCCTTTCATGTCTGCCTCTCTCTGCAATGCACACAGTTATCGAGATAGATTTATTTGCTCAGTCTAGCAGTGTTTCAAGCTCAGTAGGAGTATTTCCAGGTAACATAAATCAGCTTTTGCAGTAAACATCTCAAGAAAAAAAAAATTCCTGAAAGTGCGGTATAAAAAGATTGTAATTATAGCTAAATATGCGACTTAGGTTTTACTTATAGATTGTATGTTTTAGGAGAAACCTGCATGCTATTTATCAAATATGTGAATTTTTGTATCTGTTAGTAGTCTCAAAAATTTTGGGAGAAATCTGATCTAACTCTCATGGTAATTTCTGCTGCTGTTAAAAACTTGTAACACACTTTTTGCAGAGCTATGTCCATCTGGGAAAGCAGTCTACAGATTACTTCCATGTGCAGTATACTTGGAGCTTGGTTTGGAGCATTTCCTATTCCTCTTGATTGGGATCGGCCTTGGCAGGTTAGTATGTACACGCTTTTCATAAATGTGCAAAATATTAATTTTCTGGAGATGTACACTACACAAAATTGCTCGGAAGCTCTACTGGTGTATTGGACTTAGTCATAAGCTGTTCCTACAGAGTTATGCCAAACTTTTAAAAACTCATTGGAAGCACCTGGGCTTAGGGTGTGAGGAAGTAAAATGCATTATTTTTACTTCCAGTTCAAATAGGTTCTTTGTTACAGACTTGTGAGTGTCTGTTGCATGCAAATTTTATAATGAAATAGAACTCCAAGGATTTGGATAAGAAGAAGCTAGACAGGCTGGAGGAGAAATGTGAAGTGATGAAGATGGCTTCAAGTTTGCCTCCAGTCTAGTAGCTTTTATTGTTCACGAGTAGGGAAAGAAAGATGCTTTCCTGGTGTTTTAGCTCCCCTCTGTCTTCCTTAAAAGCACTTAACAGAAGGTATTTTAAATGGATTTAGATCGATTTGTGGAAATGGCGTAGCCAAAGGACTGTACTGAACACTTCTGATTTCAAAGAGAGGCAAACATTAGCTTTGTAGTTGAACAAGAAAAAATGTGAAGATTCTATCTTTATAAATTCAAATGTTTATACTATTTTCTTGCTATGTTTTTTGGCATGGAGAAATGATTCAATTAAACGTGACTGAAGTCTGCAATTGCCATAAAACGATGGCACTAGTAACACTTCTTCCTATATGTGCTCAGGGGATATTTTCTTTCCTCTCTGGTTGCCAAACTCATACACTCTTAGCTGAGTCGTGTCTACCAGGCCTGTTCTTAAGCAGATGGTTTCAGAGATTTCTTCCAGAAATCAGTGTAACAGGCAGAACACTTTCCTCTGTGATATTGTAGAGATGTTGTGGCTTACAGCTGCAATTAAAATTTGTCTTCTATGAGTAGCTCATAGCCTGCCTTTTTGCCATTAGTCTTTGATTGCAGTAGTGTAATGAAACATTAAAATTTGTATTTCAAAAATAATAGAGAGGTAGGTTAATATTTTAAGCAAAAGAATTTTCTTCCCAGAAAACACTTGGTTTTATTCTTGCAAGATGTTTCACCATCCATCTGGCATAGGTGTGTGTTGGCACTAATTAATTGTTGACAGGCATGAATGTAACCCAAAAATCAAGGGATTCGTTGAAATGCAATCTCCTATCTTCCTATCTTCTTTCCAAGTCTCACTTCCCTGTCCCAATGAGAGGCAAGCACTTCTTCCTTGCTCAGATGGGATTTTAAAGAAGCATGTCACATCTAGCAGGTTTTGTTTTATTCCCAAAATCTCAGACTTTGCTGATATGCTGTGTGTAAAAACTTCACCTTTTATGCACCAATGATATGAGGAAAACTTAAGTCAGGGGGCTCTGATTAACAAAACAAAGACATGAATAGCTGAAGACAGATACTTTAGGTAGAGTTAATTTTTAAGTTTTTGTCTATTCTTGCATCTTCCTTTAGTGGGAGACAGAAGTTTGATAATGGTTTGAAAACTTTTTCTGTTTGAAAACTCTTCCAAGTCAATAAAAGCCAAACATGACTGAAAATTTAGCTCTATAATCTACACTTAAACATCTAAAACCATACTATCTGACTCCGCAGAACAGCAAAGCATCTGCAGAAACTTCAGATACCCAAACTTGTCACTAGCTGTTGCTGGGTATGAATGCTCCCCAGTGCTCCCTGTGTGTCTGCAATTTCCCTTTTCCTTCACAATCTCCACCCTCATTTCTGACATACTCCTGATACCGAAGCTAGCAGGGGAGAGTTTCTGACTCTCAAGTTCTACATCGAAGCAATTTTCTTTTGCCTAGATCTTGAGTGTTTGCTGCTGTTCTTTCTCTTGCCTTCATTTTTCCCCATCCTCACTTCTCCGTCTTACACCTTGTAGAGTTTTGAATAGTGGGGTGGGGGAAGAAATTTTGTGTTCCGTTTTGGGTCTGACCTGCTTGATCATTAATGATGTGGGCAGTTCAAGAGCAGCCATAGAAAAGTTTGCTTATCAGTCCTGCAGGCTGCCACTCCAACATTATTTGAAAACTGCAGTTTTAAATGCTAATTTTTTAAGATCTGCTGTGTTAGGGGAGATGAAAGAAGTTCTTGTTAGAATGTAATGTAGTTTTTACAAGTCCAGTTGTTTCAGCAAAGTAACCCAGTGAAGCACCAAAATTGTAACAGATCTTCAAGGCAGAAATTAACCTCTTTAAAATAGCTTGTCAGGGATCCTGCTCACAACTCTCAGAAGTTTTCAGTCACCTATTAATAATTTAATATTTTTGTGACGGTGATCTCTTAAATATTGGTCACCAAACCATAGAAGTGGGGACAGTGTCCTGGGCAGGCATTTTCAGTATTTGCCCAGGAAACACTGCTTCCCAGCTTGCCCAGCTCAGCCAAGCTGAGATATATTGTGAATCAGGCTCTGGGGAAACACAACCTCGTGCAACAGCTGATGTGTGTTGTCCTTCTGTTCCTTCTGAATAGTATGGATTCAGCAACCCAGGTATTGCATGTAGCAGCATGGCTGTCTCAGAAATCTTAAGAGCCAAGAGACATTTCTGTTCTTCAGAAGTTCACTGGGCACTAGCACAAAGCCCCTTTTTGCAAGAGTATTCCTTTTGCTGCCTGATGTCAGGTGATTACAGAAACTCATAGTAAATTCTTTCACTGTAACAATAAAAAAGGAGAGGTGCTTTCTGTGTTGTCTTCAACCTCAGGCACAGGAAAGCAGAATGATCCTAATAAAAGAGTCTGCTGTTGTTGCAGATCTGTTTCATTTGGGGAGAAGATTTTTATTGCTGATTGCCCCTGAGTGACCTAACCACTGACTTACTGGACATAAAAATACTTGCACATAATACAGCTGCAGGATTAATAATAATAATAATTTTTTTTTTTTTTTAATCGCCCCAAAATACAAGGACTACTAGAGTTTTGCATAGAACTTAAGTTTGCATAGAACTCCAGCTGGTATGTTTAAGGGAACACCTACAGATTAAGTCCCAAGCAAGGTCTGAAAGAAATCCTGTAGATCTTAACGTAGACTTAAAAGTCATCAGAACCCAGTGAAAACCAAATTACTTCTAGACATCTGCATGGGTAAAGTATTAAGCTGTCATGCTTCTGACATCAGCTGTCTCTCGTATTAGCCTAAAAACAGAGAGCTTGAGGATTACAATTTTGGATTTACCCTTTTCCTATCCAAAAATGGACTCAAATGGAACAGCTTAGCCTTTGAACTGAAGACCAGCTTTTGAGATAAAGAGGTTTAATTACTGATTGTTTTCCTTTTTATATTTTAGCCTTTGTGCTGTATACAATTTTTTTTTGATCTGTAGTGGAAGTGGTTCTGCTTCAAAGCAGAAAATGTGGTTTGAATCTTACTACTTGGGCAAGACTAAAGGGGTATTATTATTTTAGGGAGCAGTGTTAAGGCCTTTAAGCATGTTATTGCAAAATCTGGTTCTGATGTTTGTATTGGTTATATTTAGTATTTGTGGTGTAACAACATGCAATGGAAACACAGCTGCATTACTGCCTGTAACTTCAGACAATTCATTGTTGGAGGACTGTCACAGACAAGGTGAAATTGGTACTACAAGAACTGGATGGATCAGCAATAATTGAGAAATGTCACGTGGTAAAGCAAACCAAAGGGTTGTTGCTGCTGCCTTTGGGCTCTGTTGGTAGCCCTGGAATGTAAAAAGTTGTCAAAACCATGTAATATCCAGCTGGTACAGAAATGTGCCATGAGTTTGGGATGAAAAATGCCATTGCTATTGATTTAGCTCTGTTAGAACAATATAATACGGGACAAGGTTCACAGGAAAAGTTAAGCACTGTGTCTTGAATTGGCATATTTTTCCACTTAATCAGCATTTAGCTCTTGATCAAATGTGGTGTCTACACTTTAAACTGTAGACAGTTTGAGAGTGTCTACGGTCAACTTTTAAATTGACAAATCATTCAGAAAGGGGAGAATGTAAAGCTGCTTCTGTGAAGTCTGGTTTGTTCATAGAAGTGGCTTCAAATGAAAATGGTCTGTAGTCACTCACCTAAAGCAAACAAGAGGTTGAAGGGAGTACTGAGAATGCTGGAATTGCAGTAGAGTATTAAATAAAGCTGTCTGCTCTATTCTGTAAGATACTTGTCTGAATTACCACACTCACACATAGGGCAGTTCTTCTGCTGTCACTTTGCTGCTTTGTGTCCTTCAAAGAAAAAGCAACATTGGTCTGATTTTTTGCTAATCTGTTTCCCTGCCCTTGGCAGTCTGTATTGGGACTAGCATATTTTCCTGCAAACTTAATAGAAGAACTGAAAAATTATCTGGTAGTCATTGCTTTACATCGTGGTTGAGACGTATCAGTAGAATCTGAGAAGTCTGTTTTAATATTACCTGGATCTTACCTGGTCAGAAAATCAGATGTCAGTGTCCTATGTATCTTTCACTAGCATTTGTTTTTACTTCAAAGTACTTCAGTGTTCTGTGGAGTAAACGTGATGATGAATTTCATAACAAGAGTTGCAATTCATGTGCTAATGACTGAATCCCAAATGCTACTTCACCTCGAGTTATTTACAAACCAAAGGAAGCATGTTGCTTCTTTATTCATACGTCTTGTGACATGCAACAAAACTGAGATAAATACGGATGTCTCAGAAAATCTTCACTTTATTTTCCATGTTTCTGTTTGAAAAATATTGCGTACAGGGGATATTCAGATTAGTGTGCCTCTCTACCCTTAAAAATAATAATGTTAATTGCATTTTTTAAGCATACAGCAACTTTTATGCTAAGTAAATATTACTTAACACGAACAGAATATTGTTTCAGAAATAAACTAACATTAATTATCTGAATGTTTGAGAATGAAAATGACAAATATATGAAGCATTTCTGTTAGAAGTATAAAATATATTGCTGAAAGTCAGTTTGTGTCCTATGATTCATTGTTTTTCATTATTCTGTTGTTCTTAAAGCAACCTGTAAATATGCCATGTGTGTTACTCCTCTATTAGCTTTAAGAAAAAATTTGTAACTATGCAAAACGGTTAGTCAGGGAGGCCTAGTTTCTTGTTGTTCCTGGTTGTAGGTCTGTAGAATTCGATCTCAGATAAAGGTAAAGATAATTGCCTTACAGGAACGCAGGTTAGGTGTTACAGTAGTTACATTTCTGTATTAAAAACAAAAAAAGCAAAACAATAAACTTCCCAAGACTTGTTCTGCCAGGCATGTTTCACTTAGACTGGTAGACTAATTTTGCCGGTGTTTTGAGATTGTTATCTTATTTCTCACCAATTTTTGAAATAGTTTGCAACACTTAATTGAGATCATTTAAATAAGGCTATTCTAGACAATTTAGAGTTGTACATCCATCTTCAGTTGCCCCTAAGCCTCTGAAGCACAATGGGTATGTAAGGGTTACAGTTAGCTAGGACAGTTCTACAAAGAAATAGAAAATAAATTCCTTTGTTACAATTGCTTAGTTTTTCCCAACTGCCTGTTACAAGTTGATGGTGTACTTTTAATAAGCACGTGTGATCAGGATCCTGGCTTCACGTGTCACTGAGAAGTAGAACCTTAAAACACACCACCACTGGAACAGAAGGGGATGATTTAGGAGTTAGTAGACACATTCTTTCTCTACTCAGCCTGAGGAAATTAGTTACAGAACAAGATGGTATAGTTCAAGAGCACAACTTTATCAGCACACTTTATATGTGGTGGAACTATTATTCCAGACACGGCATTTGCCACTGACAACAACTGGATTTAGCTCACTGGAGAGTTCCTGGGTTTATTGCACGTTTTGATAACAGACTTTTAAATCATGTCTCTGTGTTTGTTGTGTACATGCCCTCCCATACATCTGGTTTTTTGTAGCATAATTTTGATCTGTAGTACCTGTTACTAGTGGTAAAAAGTGACTTTGAAACAATATTCTGCTTACAGTGTTATCATTATGTAGAAATAAAATTGCTATATTCCTACTTCATAGTGGATACTGCAAACATAATAGGTAGTGCTGATATTGCTCACCTGAGTTGACTGGTGGCCATGTAATTTAGCCAGTATTACTGTAAATATTAGCCTTAGATACCTCTCAGACATTTGAAGCCTGAAAAATAATCTGGAGAATTTTGAGTACAGTTCTTGGTGCTTACTCAAGTAAGCTGAAATGGGACTATAAACTTTCACTACTTTGGTTCTTAACACAGCTCAGAGAATTTCCTTCTTGTATTTCTTTTTGGATCTACTACCTACTGTGAAAGTTTTGTTATAAGAGAAGTTGCTTACTGTGAGAAGAAGGGATAATACGCAGTTGGAGTTGTTTTGAACAGAGGTAGAAGCTTGTTCCACTTTAGTGTGGTTACGTTTATTTAATAATGTGTTTTCTCGATGTAAACCTTAATGGTGAGATCAAAGGCAGTTATGCTTGCTATTACTTTAGAACACAAATCCATGAAACCAACTTCTAGTTACAAATGCCAGCCTGAAAAAAACCTCACACTTTCTTCTTGGTGTGTGCTTGTCAACACACACATTCTGTACAATGTGATAAGACACTTGTAGTTAACATGTGCATGCAACCAAAATAGATTAAAGGCATGTACTGAAGTTTTTAAGACACTACAGACTAAACAATCAGGAATTTAAGGCATGTTAGAAACAGGGAGGGAAAATAATTGTGCTCGTTTATTCAGTTTTAAAATGAAACAAAAATTATTACATAGCCTTCTAATTGACAGTCAGAAATGAGTCTTTTGAAACAGTAAGCATACAAAAAATTGTGTTTAGGAATATGAGAAAAGCACTCTTAAGTTTACTAAAAAGAAAAGTAAGTACAGTAGATTGCCCCACTGTAATTGCATTTGTATGATGAAAGTTCTACCATGCAGCTGCTTACTTCATAGTATCTTTAAAAACCTTGTGTTGCTCCTCTGGTCCATAAGAATCTGGCCTTTATGTCCTCATCAATGTCTATGTAATTCCCCTTGCATGGGATGCAAGCCACAGACTTGCAATAGATGACAAAACTGTCATGCAGTCAGAATTCTGGTTTAGCTAGCCACATGCACAGTCCAGCAGAGCTAGATACCTTGCTGGGATCCTGCAACATGCTCTGCTTTCCATGCAATATGCTAAGCATTCTCACATCTTAGAATCTTAGGTGTTCTAAAGAGCGCTGAGGAAATTAGCTCATTTGTGTCCTGAAAGGTTGGCAATTCCTATTTTGAGTAATTATTCTTAAAATGAGTTCTAATAGATACTAAAAACCTTGCAGTTTTGCAGTGTCTATTTAGCTAGCCTAAAGAAATCCCTGTGAAGTCCTAACATTGCTGCCAGATGAAAAGGCAAAAAGAAAATTTAAACGAATAGCAGAAGTCAGAATCATTTTGCATTAACCACTGGCTCATGCTCTGTTCCTTTAAATGCATTTTTTGTTCTTGTTAAGATTTGTTTTTGCCAAGCTGCTGTTCAGGTTCCTAGTAATCATCTACAGGTTGTTAAAATTGCCCTTTTCATCATGCATTTGATATGTAAAGTGATTCTTCTTGTGTTAGGCTGTGAGAATGGTAGCTGATGCTTCCCAGCTGCTAAGACAGATAAGGCATTTCATGACAGTTTCATGAAAAATGTTCTGTTCTATCCCCTGTGCTCCCCACACTTTTCCCTCCACATCAGCCTTTTTTCTCCTCAACAAAAGTGCAGCTAGGCCATGTGGCCTAACATCTTATTCCCCTGCTGCTGACCCAGCCCAGACACAACATCAGCACTGGGGTAGGATATGTCAGCTTCCTCAAGGCAGAAGGGAGCATGAAGTAGGAGGAACTGAGCTGGAAAGTTCTCAGGGGATGAGAGGGGTGTATTACAAGTTGCATATTTTAAGCAACCAGAATGGAATCTCGTGGAACAGGCAGACAGATATTTGCTACTTAGATTTTTATCACTTACAGGCAGTTCATACCAAGTCAAGGACTTTAAACCAAGTTTGAGATAATATTAAAGACAGGGCAAAAGCAGGCCAATTGAGTAAGTCAAAGTCATTTAAAAAGGTCCAGATGAAAGTGATTGGGTCTCAGAAAAATGAGGCCAGCAGCTAATACGAAATACAGCAACCCACTTCCACAGAAAGAAGCAACCCATTTTCATAGACAGTCAAAAGCATATGAGAGTGGTGTTATTTTAGTGCAGCTGATGTGCTTAAGAGCCATATCTTAATCTGTCTTTGATAACTCACCGGTTTAGGTATACCCATGGGTGCCTTAGGCTATATGTAACCTAAAAGCCATCAGTCAAGAATAAAAGGTGCAAAACTAGTATTATTACCTGTTTGTTAGGGGGTTTTGCCCTGTCTTGAGGGTTAGAGAAAATGGCATAAGGACAGCAATGCTCTTAAGTCCAGGCTTTTAACTGCTGTGCTTAGGGAGTTTTCAAAAGGCCAATCAAACTGCCTTCAGAGCTACTTTAGGCTGTCCAAGCAGCACAGTAAGAACAAGGGCTTGACCTAGCACCCTTCTGTTCCATGCCACTAGAAGGGATGAGGTGGTGTCTCTTTCTGTCTTATTCATTGATGGAGAGATGGCGTGTTTTATGGTTTCTTCCCTTTGTTCCCTGTCTTTGCCACCTGCCATTCGTGAGTGTTCAGAGATCAGAGACTCAACTGTTCAGAGAAAGAGCCTGAAACTTACATAAGGTAACACTGATTTTTAAAAACCAAAGCAAAAATTGAATGTTTTAGAAGACAGACAGAGGCATAATTTATATTAAAAGTTACATAGCTATTGAAAAAACACGTCCCGAGTTGCAGTTCAGTCAGGTGAAAGAGGCTACAACAATCATCAGAGATCTTTTTAATCATACCAATAATCACCCACTATACACAAAATAGCACAATATACAGGGTCATTGTGTCATCAGGGATAGTCACTCTCTAGTTAGGGGAATATGATCAATTCAGAGTCCATCATCTACCTATAGTCCTGAAAAGCAAATAGGCAACTACAAATTCACCTAATGTAGGTAAAAATTTAATGGAGGATTGATCATTGATCACTCAGCAAGTTTGATGTAAAAGCACCACTGAGTTAAGAAGCCTTTGTCCATAGTTTTGTGGATATTAGAGTGGTATTTGACTTCATCAGTGGATAAAAAAGTATGACTTGTGTTCCAACTGAATGTTACTGAGTGAGCAGAAGGTTTTCAGGGACTTTTTTTATTGTTTTGTCCTTTAGACATGTGTAATATGCAAAATGCTAGAAATAATTACATTTCATTTAAAAGTTGAAAAGATCCACCTGAAGTGTAAGTTTAGCCAAGGCCACAAACTTATGTGAGTTTCAAATATATGTAGTACCTTACCATGCCAAAGCCTCTCAAGGCTTTTTGTAGATGATCTACAATACACAGTAAATGAATGAAAACAAGCAAATCTTTGGCTTGAGAGGCAACTGCTGAAATACTCAGCAACACAAACAAGCATGTATGAAAATTAAAGAATGAAACAAGGTCAATAAAGAGTACCTAAGGCACCTTGTTTAATAGTCATCTTTGCTACACTCCTTAAGACCTCCAAATAACATATAAAGCTGTAAATGCTAAGGAATGTGAAGATGAAACAGCTGAGGAGATTGAAGATGAAAGAGCAGAGGGCAAAACACATTACTCTTATTCATAATTAAAATTCCTATGATAAAAGGATATGAATAAATATATTCTTTTAAGTGATAATGAAGTAAAGAGAAGAATCAGAGCTAGGAAAATGAATGAAAGGAAGAACCAGTACCTTTAAGAGTAAGTTCATTTGATATTCATGAATTGCAAGTCAAAGTGAAGTAGAAAAGAAGGCTGGAGATTGGGATATTTCCTCTATTGTCTAGTGCATTTCTCAGTCTCAAGTACTATAGATGGGGGAAATACCCCCTTAATTTAAAAAACAGAAGAATAGGAGAGTCCAGTCTGTACTTGCTTTAGGAATATGCACTGTACAGCAGGAACTGCAAAACTGTCCTTGAAAAAAAAAAACCAAAGGAGAATTTTTAAGAGGTCTGGGAATTCTGTTTATTCTACAATAAATATTTTAATCACCAACTTAGTTGAGACTTTCATCAAATGCAGTATGTAGTGGACTGGTAATATAAGCTACATCTGATGACAGACTGATTAAGTCTTGGTTTGGCCACTCCTCCCTGCAAATCAATACCAATTTAAAACAAAAAAGGGCAGGGGAGAATTCCATTACTACTCTGGCTCAGTACAAGATGGTTTGTTAAAGTGAGTCAGCTCTATTGAGTTGGCTTCCTGTTCTTATACTAGAAAATAAAGCTTATAATTAAAGCTCTCTTTGACATAACTGGCTTACTGCAAGTTTGATGATCTGGGTGCAAGATGTTCAGTCAGCTTCCAAATTTATGTTCCCTCCCTACTGCTAGCCAGAGGGAAATTTATCCTTTTACATACTTTTCAAGTAAAAAAGCCAACGAACCTCTATCCATCTCAGTCTCTGGCCTTATTTGAATACTAGTTCATCTATACACACCTAAAAATTACAAAACACCATGAGAGATTGAAAGGAGAAATTGCTGAGAGATCTGTAGGTATCCAAATGTGTGCAGCAGAGTAGGAAGTTAGGTCAGCTGAATGCTTCAGGGGCTATAAATACTTCTAAGGGTTTTTTTTTTTCACATAATTTTTGGACTATCAAACTAAAGTCTGCAATAGCCAGAAGCCTGCTTACATTTTAATGCATATTAATTAAAAACTGTACAACAGCATTTAGTGTTCATGAAGATGATTGTTACGCTTTTGGCATTTTTAGGAAAGCACATCAAGCTTTAAAGTAGAATAAGACTACTGTCTTTCAGTACCTAGACTTTGTGCTCATGAAGTACAAAAAACCACAGACGTTTTCCTCATTGTCTGCTTTTACCTTGCGTTCTCCCCTCAGGTATGGCCCATTTCCTGTTCCCTCGGAGCTACCTTTGGCTATATGGCTGGTCTGATTATTGCACCTCTGTGGATACACTGGAACCGGAAGCAGCTTACATACAAAAGCAGATAACTGGAGCAAAGAGAGACAAGGTATTTCTTTGTGCAGATTCCATACAGACTGTGCAAAAGTTGGGGTTTATATATATATATATATATATAGTCAAAGCAGAAGACTGTCCAAATTCAGTTCAGTATTTCAGGCCAAGCATCTCCACTCAATAAAATCACATAGATGCCGTTTCAGCATGGCGCAGTTTTTACTTCCTCTAGACTGTGTAACCCTGAGAGATTGTACCTTCCAGTCTGAATAAAATATTTGTAACAGATGTGGTGGCTTCTTATTACAAGTTCGTTGAGTTTGATTTTATTCTTCTGGATTTCACTGGTTGTAGAAGGCAGAATCGTAGGTTTAACTTTCAAACCTGGAACAAATTCGCTATGTACTTAATGCATTGTATTTAAAATCAGTAGAATTTCACAGTAAGCCTGGCCATTGTCAAATGTCTCTCACGTGATCAAACAGCAGTTTATGCATCTTGAGCCTATTCTCTTCTTCACTGTGTGTTTCTTTGGAGTTAGAATGGCTATAATAGCTTCATCAAAAACAGTCTTCAGTCCTTTCTGTGTTAAAGCTGAACACTCCACATAGCAGTAGGCTCCTATCTGTCAAGAAAATAAGTTAATTCAATAGCAGTATGTCTCAGCTGTTCAATTCCACCTGGGCACTTCTGGGTTTTTTTTCCCCCCATAGCAACATTATAATGTTTGGCTGCAATCTAAAAAAGTTATCTGCATGTGCACCGCCGTGTAGGAGAAAATAAGATTTGTCTTTCATCCAAAGATCTGGAAGGTATTTAGGTTGGTTGGTTTATATAGGAAACAAATAAATTCTTGAGATTGGCAGTAGGGGCCTAAGATATGTTTGATAATTAAAGAGCAAAAAAGAATTACATGACCCATTTGAGTGTCAAAAATAAAGGCTCTGTAAGTGTCCTGATAAGCATTATTCACACAGTAGTTAAAATGGTAGTATAACATTCTCAAATATTTTCTAAAAGATGCGTCCAACATTTTGCTTGAGCAGTAGAGGTTCCTTCCAACCTCTTCCAACCAGTCTGTGGATTTTAATTACCTTTGACTAATATTGATATAGTTTGTATAGCTTTTACAAGTGTCTACACTGAAAATTAGAACTATTAGTAGCAAGAAAGTATAATTACATAGGTCTACTTGTTACCTATATTCATTAATGTAAGTAAGTATTGTTAACTGGTAAGCAGTCACAAGGTTTCATATGTGGACTGCTAAAAGATATGCAAAAAGTGGTAAAGGAAGACAAAGTAGAAATAGGGGGGGGGTTTGTTGTTCTTGTTCTTTGTTACTTGCTTTCATTTAGGAGTATCCAGTTTACCTCTTTTGCTAACTTCTGTCCTTGCTCCACAGATACGGGCTTCTCTTTCATATCATTCAGTCTTGCCAGAGTTTTTGGGTCATCACGGAGATCAATCTAGCAAGAAAGATTGAAGTCATGCTGGAATACTGAATATTTTCTCTAAACAAAAGTCAGCAGGCAATATGATACCCTCTTTTTAAAGGAGAATTATTTAATGGAATATTATAAAAATGGAGTGACGTCATGATTCAGACCGTGGACCCTTCCTAATTCAAAAGCCCTAAATTTAGGATGTGAACCTTTAATCCAAAAGGAACAAACATTTATTCTCTAATTCAGCTCTTCAATTAGATGTGATCATCTTAGAATACCAAATGCAGTGGCAGAAAGATTAACCCAAAGGTTTTTTAACACCAACATGTGGCTCACTTCATAAATGAAGCCCAGTCCACTACCCACAAGAAGCCAGAGGAAATTGTCTCACTTCTCACCTTTTCCTTTGCTTCAGCAAATATTGCATGTGACTAATAGTTGTAGACCCAAGTAATTCCAGTAACATGGGCACGAGCAGATAATTTTATTCTGTAAGTCCCATGACTTTTTAGAAAGTCACATGGGAGACATGCAGCCCGTCTTGCCACCCTGTTTACAATGGACATAAGTTTTTGTAACAAAATTGAGGTAGCTCATTGGAGAACAACACATATCTAGGTTTTTCTGCCACCTGTAAGGGTTGTTCCTCCAAAGGCAGAAGGAGGTGCTGCTCAGGTGCTGTTGGGCCTGAACTTCCAGCCCAGAGAAAAGCACTGTACAGTGATCCTAATTGTTTAAATAAAGTAGGACAGAACCAAATATACCTGTGTTCCTACTAGTAAAAAGGGAACATTAGGTGCATATTCCTTCAACTCCGGTACCCACTCTTCCTTCACATTTTGAAATGAAGCAGGGTTTACCACTGAGAAGCAGATAAGGAAGACATCGGTCATAGGGTAAGATAAAGGTCTCAGACGATCATAGTCTTCCTAAGGAAGAAAAATTTTGTTATCTGCAATATGAAACTGTTGCCTGTATTTTAACAGTTATATTCAGAAACTGTATTTGTATTTCATGAAGGTTGTTGAGGCAAACTTTCAGAATGTTTAAAACTATTCCAGGTTAGTTAGTGTTGCTGTTAGAGCAAAATCTACATATGAAGATAACTATATGTGAATATAAATATTTTGAAAAATATGTTAATACTGATATAAACTTGCTTCTCTGTGAGAATATACAGAAGATTACCATTCAAAAAGTTTTCATTTAAGGAAAAAAACCAAAAGGTTTATGGTTCAAACATACTTGTACATCAAAGATAAGTATTTGTAAAGAAATGAGCAGATGTGACTGCTGTAGAGTCATCCCGGTTATACAAAGCTAGGCTGGATTAAGGGCATTCGATGCACTTAAATCTTCTATTTTGGATCATACATAGAGGTGATATTTAAAGCCCTCCTTAGAATTTTCTTTGTCTCTTAGAAACCGTACAGTCCTGTTTTAGTGTTCAGGGCAGTAGGAAAGATCAGAAGGGCCCTCTTTTGTCTAGACTGTGCTTTCTATTAGCAAGCCCAGCAAAGGATCAGATGGAACAGAAATCTAGGATCAAGAACACTATCAGGGGAATATTAATGCCTTTGTTTGTTTGTTTGTTGGGAGTGTGGGGGAGGAGTTAGTGTGAAAAGATTATTTAGGACGTTTAGAGCCTCAGCATTTAAAGCCAGCAGTCCTACTGCCAGGGCATAATACAGTACTGTGGAAAGACAAGTACCTAGGAGTATTGCCCCTATTGTAAATCAGAGTTCTCTCTAGCAAGGGAGAAAGTAGATTTTTGCCCTATGTTTTAGCTAACAGCTGGAGGGAACATGCCCCAGCTTCTCTCTGCAAGGCTTCCTTTGGTCTTTGGCAGTGAACCAATGCCTTACCATTCCTACCATAGGGTTGTGGTGGTTTTTGTAACATAGGTAACTAAGACTGAGCCCAGGGATTGCAGAGACACTGACAAATGCTGGATTTATACCTTCCACAGTAAACACCAGTTTGTTAGGGCTGCTGCAGCAGTCTCCCTCTTCCCCATGTAAACTCCCCATCATAATTAAATCTCACAAATATTGCAAGGATTTGTTCATTAAACATAGAGACAGAAATGTAATTCAAGTCCATGTTCGAAATGAGCCAGAAAATTAAATTTCTGTTTCCTTGGCAACAGCCACATTACCAGATTATTAACCTACAGTCACACCCTCAAAAACACCCTTCATTCATTTGTTAGGTTTTAAACATGGTCACTAGAATTTCAGAAAAACTGTGAGAACTTCCTCAGAACAGTTTCTGCTTGGCCCATGTTTCCATTTGGAAGTCAACAGCTATGGGAAGAGAGCTGTTACTCTCATGAACTGGAGGAAAGACAAGCACAGGCAGAAATTCTGTGTAGCAAGGAGGTGATCGTTACTTGTCATACTCTTGTGCCATTTGAGTATCCACTCTAGTTTTGTACACAGGCTTGTCAATTAGCTAGAGCATGCTTAATTGTTAACATGGCTTCCCAGTTTCACAACCACAGTAACTGACACCACTGTGAAACTACAACATTTGACTGGTCTTTTCCCTGCTAGTGTCAGGCTCTTGCCCTGATTCAGAAGAAAAAAACAGGAACCCTGTCTTTTCCAAATCTGTGGACATTCATCATAGAAAGCAGAAATAACTTCAAGAACATCGACACAGGAAGTTGAAACTCTCCAACATTCAGTTGTTTTTTTTTAGGCATGTATTTTATGTTTCACTTCTATTACTGAATATAGCTAGATCCTGCTCAGGGTTGCACTCTGTTTTCTGGGGTGGCGATTAAAATCCTAAAAGAAGCTTCCCAACTGCCAATTACTCTGTTCCCTGGAGTACAAAATCCACATGAAAGAGCACACAGTGGATGCATCAGTTGCTCTCGATTTCAGCTCTAAATCATATGTAGGGTATTAGTGAATAGGTTGTGTTTTTAAAAAATCTAGTTAAAAGCTGTAATTTGTTCCTACCACCAAAGAGCTGCCATCCGTATACTCTACATTTTCGAAAAATCTCATATCTGGATTAGGATAACTAGAATACTGCCTGCACTAAATGCTGGAATGGAGAAAGCATTTCACTGTCACCAGAAATTACTGTTAGTCCATTAACCTTAAAACAGCTCTTTAGTTAATCCACTTCAACTTACAGATGGACCTTTTATTCATAGCAAATATTAATCATTTTCTTAAAGCCAGTCTCAGGTCTGAACTCCTTTCCTGCTCCTGCATTTGTTTATGTGCCTTTTGATTTATACCCTGTCCCACTTGCACTGGCCAAGCTGTGGGTCCATCCAATGTAATTAAGAAGTTAAACTGAAGGCAAGTACAAAGTGATAGGATACATCATGTACCACGGCCAAAGATGTGTATGGTATTTGCTACGGTGGCTTCACTGCATTTAAGCTTCCTTAAATTATCAGAGAATTTGGCTATACCCACCAGTCCTGCTGCTTGAAACATGTCAGCACTCTCAGGCTCTTCTTTAAACTTTGTCTGTGCTCTGAACATTAGGTTTGCATTGATACTACTAGTGGCAGTAGTTCTAACAGAGCCTTCCACCACATGATTGGACTGGTCCTGTGTCCTCCTGAGAGAAACCCTCCTTAAATTTTGTCAGCATCTAGTAGGCCATCTGTGCTTAAAGACTCCTTCTGCCTCCCAACAGTCCCTCAGAAACAGCAATAAAATCTGTAAACTTTCTCTGATGTATTGGGCCAACATTGATGCAATTGGTAGAAGAATCTGAAATACCAAATCAATTTAGACTTAATATTAGAGAAGCCTGGAAAAATCTTATTGCTTCAATTATAATTTATTTCCTGAATCTAGTGTAAGGGAAATAAATGTGGTTTATTCTAAAATTAAATGCAATGGCAAAATTGATTATGCTAGCCAGTCAACATAAATTCCAATTGGAGTGCATGTCCACACCACACTGTACAGCAATTAGACTAATTAGACAATCTGATGGGGGGAGGCACTGCATATATATTTAGGCTTTAAAAATATTTAAGGATATTAGCAGGAATATTTTAAGAATGTGAATAAGATGGGCAAGAAAGCCCCTAAGGATTGAAATGGTCAATATAAGTCTCAAAAACTCCAGGCTATAATAATGAAACAGCTCATTGTCCAACATACTCTAGAGTTTAAAACAAATTGTTTGCTGAAGCAAGTGTATACAGAAAATACGAGGGCTATAATAACTTCAAACAAAATTGGACACAAGAATGTTGACTTAATGTTCTGTGGAGCTGTGATCACTCTAAAAAACATGACACTGCAGCAGGGCTGTTCATCATTTCCCTAGTATCCCTGTGGAAACCCAGGACAGCTGCCAGTACACAACAGACATGAGAAAGGAGATGAGATGGAGGAACTAAGGACTTGGCTTCTCAACTACAAATGGGGTGTTTTGTTTTTAGAGTGGAGAATGGAAATTCAGACTTTTAAATTACCATGTCTTCTTATGGTAGGCTGCAGGTGTGTCTAGCATTACCTTTATCTTGGTTCCTTAAAATCTATCCTTTAGGTCTCCTTTTCCATCTTACAGTACCTAATAATCTGCCTGAGATTTTCTGCTGCCTTGTACTTGAATACTGTATTTTGGATGGTGAAGTGGACTTGCTCTAACATGTCCAAAATCTGGCTATTTCCAATATTTACCTGTTCAGAAACAGGTCTTGACAAACTTTTTGTATGCAGGCTGAAGGATAGTATTGCAATTCCACAGCATTGTAATATTCTTCGTTTCATGGGTTTGCTCAGACCAAAAGCAGAATGCAATGTCCCATTTCAAGTCATGCATTTGATTTTGAACTAATACTTTTGCCCAGTTCTATGGGTATCAGCTGAGACACAGCTAAAACCACACAAACTGTATTCCAGCTCTGCCACTGACACTGTATGTAGTCCTGAGCAAATCATTATCCTCTCTCTATTTGCATCTTCCCATCTGTAAGGGTTTGCTAGCTTAATAATGCATTAGTCTTTGCAAAGCACTCCAAAAGCCTTTGATGTACACAGCTTATGTGCAGTGGGATATTTAAAAAAAAATAAACTGAGACAAAGTGGAGTATAATAATTTCTGGACAACCTTCTTGACCCACAAAAACCATTTCCTTATATTTATTAGAAAACTGAAGTGCGAGGCACAGGCATACAGAGATTCTGTCATACTAGACACCTCGTAGCTCCCCTGATTTATGGGATCACGCTCCTCCTGGCTCAAGCTGAAGTGATGGACACAGAGACAGAGGTCCTTACCCCTCTGTCAGTAGTGTGAGACCACAGGCCTCCTGCTCATCTGGAATGGTGTTAGGGTGTCTCTGTCCACTTTGCAGAGATGAAAGGCAATTAGTCCTTTGCAGCCACTACCTTCCCACACCTTGACCAAGACCTTTAAGGGAGTTCACACCTCTCAGATCTGCCATTGCAAGTAGTGAAGACAATGTTAACCTAGATCTGTCTGGTTGATTTTTATTTCCTTGCTAATGTTTTTAAGAAAATAGGAGAAACCAAATTCTGTTATGTCATTAACACTGACGCAGGGGCCTAAGATGTGTCGTTTTAATCCACACTCAATGTCTTGTTCTGACAGAACCAAAGTAATGAATTATTTTATGTGTTTTCCTGCTTAGGAATGAAAATTTAACAATGCATGTTCAGTTGTTATACTGACATATCCTTGATAAAACTATTTCTATTCTAAGAGGTATAAAGTGGATGGGTAGAAACAAAATAAAGCTTGCACCACTGGAAGAAAAACTGAAGCTGAAAACCTCTGGGTTTGTGATCTCTGTGTTAGCAACCATCTGTTGCTTTCACAGCTTACAACAGCAATCGTAAGAAGAGGTTCTCACTCCCAACCATCTGTTTTTAGAGGGGAAGCCAAAAATAGACATCAGGCAGAGTTACTAGAGGAATCCAACCTTCATGCAGCAAAGGGTAATCACTACTGCTCAAAGAGATTCAGTGAGGCAGAGTTTTGCAGAGTAAAATCCCAGGTAAAAGTCTAGGTTTTAACCACTTCATAGTAACAAAAGTCAGAAGTCCTCTCTCATTATGAATTGACATATTTCAAATTTTGAAATGCATTTCAAAGCTATTCTTCAAGACTGCATTTTTCAGTTTTCCTCCCTGAAAATAAGTTTCTGTTTCAGAAGGGCCCCTGTAATATTTTGGAAAACATAACCAGTGAACCATAGTACTGCTGTACATAACATGTGGAATTAGTTCACAGCTGCCTCTGGACACATCTCGCCATCTCCCCCAAATTGTTTGGAATTAAAGGCTGATCTGCAGCCTTTGAAAGCAACTGCTTACTCCAAAAGCACACCAGGAAACAGACTTCACTCCGCTGAATCACCCTGTGGTTTCTGATTCTACCAGACGCGTGGTGGGGGAGGAGAGAGGGAAGTGGCCTGTACTGCCCCATGCCAAGCACAAATTGCTTCCCTGGCTAAAAAACACTCTTCAAATTTTTCAGTCTGGGCTGTGTAACACTGTAACCCTTTGCAAGGAAGGAGGGTGGAGCGTCCCCCAGGATGCTGGTTTCCTGGCACTGCCACTCACAAGGCACTAATGCAGGACCATTTGGCGTAAAGCTGCAATTTGGGCTAACACTGCATTGCCATAAAACGTCTGCTTGTCCAGTTCTGTGACCCAAGCTCTGCTACACTGATGACTGCATTTGATTTTTCAGTTGCCTATATCTGTAGCCCCTAGCTTTTGAACATACGAAACAAGAAAGATGCAGTGATTATTCCCTGGCTGCAGGGGAAAAGTGCACTACAGACTCTCTGTCTCTTCCCAGGCTTCTGAGGATACGGCTTGCATTGCTAAAGAAAGCAGAATTGTCCTGTTGTGGTTTGTTTGCACAGGTTTCCCAGAGAGTGCAAAAAGCTGCTGATTTGGGCCCAGCATCTATTTTTAATTTATAGAAAAGGCTGCAAGAATGCAGGGTAAGTGCTCTTGCATTGTATTCTAAAAATGAAGTAAACTGATCTAAATCCATTTCTGAATTCCTGTCGGGAGGACTGTTCAAAGGACATATGAATTATACATTGAAAAAGCCCAGGGTTTGTGAATTACCTTTTTTTTTTAAAACAAAACTTTCCTCCTGGCGTATTTGATAACTGTGCAGCTGCTTACATATCTGAAAAGCTTTTCTGGATAGAGAGAAATAACTAGCTGGAAGATGGAGCCTAGTGAGATGGATTTTAGAGCATTAGAGATAGGAAGGACAGAATATTTCTTTTATTATGTACAAAATTACGTTTAACTGATCAGATTTGATCCTAGCCTTAACGTGGGATTCTGTACTGTGCAAATGCTACATCTTGCCATGTGGTGATGCTGCTTTCCTAGATGGTCTCAATAGAACACTCCCTTCTCTCCATCACCATGAGAATCTCAACTTGCTGGTTTCTTCTTTCTTCTGGTTTTCTAAAAGTGAAATTCCCTGAATTTTCTCTATAGGGCTTATTATTTTAGTATCTGTTTCAACAGAACATGTATTCAGCTGACTGCAAGCACAGTTTCACTTGAACACCTTCACTTAAACCAGTTGCCTACCCACTGTGGAGCTCCTAAGAAGTGGCAGAGTAGCTGCCATGGACAAACCTTTTCACTCCTTGCTCATGAGAAATCTCAGTCCTGCAGTTAATTTCTTTCTCACTATCAGTGACTTTATGAACAGCATTCTTTCCGCACCAGATTTCCATTTTCCCCAGGAAAGGAATTCACCCCGCTTGTTGTGTCTGCAGCCATAAACAGTCAGGATTTTCCAATCTTTCAGATACAGCAAATCAAAGTTAAAAAGTAAAATGTACCCTGACATGGGAGATCTGGTCAGATCCTCTGCAGAACCTGCTCTTTGGAAAGATGGGTTCTCTCACTCTATTTTCACAGAAGAATATGACCTGTTCTCACAGTTAAAACAGCCTATAGAATAGAGTTGGTTTAATACAGTAATCCATATCATATCAGACATGTCTTTTAATTTGCTACCTATATGAAGACTGATCAGACAAGCAAGACTGATCAGTTAGGCCCATTCCCTTTCACCTTTTAGAAATAAACCCCAAAAGCACATTCTTCAGTCCAGTGCTGAGCAACAGATAGAAGATTACAGCTTCACACTGCCTCCTCAAGATTAGCTCCCATCACACAACTTCTCAGGAGAGTGCCAGGGCCATCATGTGCACCTTGAATGAACACATCACAGTGAAAGAGTTTCTGGAATTAGAGTTCCTAAGAGTCTTCTGCACCTTGTTTTGTATCAAGTCCCATTTGCTAGGACTAACAGCTTCCATTGAAGAAAGTGGTAAAACACTCAGCAGATGTTAAAGCAATTGAAAGAAAAACCACAGGCAGTTTTTCTTTAGTGAGGAATTTCTAAGCCATCTCACTGCCTGTGGGTGGCCTATCTGTTGGTCATAACTAAAGATGCATCCCAGGTCACACCTGGCATCCATCCCTTACTGACTCCAACACTGAATCCCAACTGGAAATCGGACCAACAAGGAACTAGCATTAAGTCCTAATGATGATCTTAAAGCATTCGTGGCTATATCTAATTTAGAGCACAAGCTGGCTGAGGTACTCTGAATCTGTGTTTTATTCATGTGAAGCAATAGACTCACCTAGGATGCTGACAGATGTTGCTTTACTCTGGAGAATAATGCTGCCACCTGCATTTTTATGTGCACACCAGCAAGTGCCTGGCATAGCAAAGAATTATTGCACACGTGCCACAGCACAGATGCAGCATGGAGCAGGATTAAAAAAGACTGGGGACAGTCACTGTTAAAGTGTCAAATGACACAACCTCTTCAGAACTGCTGAAAGTGTCACGTAGCATTCAGACATTTTTCTTAACACAACTCACCCAGTCACTAATTCAAACAAATAGACTGCTTATAAAACCACAGAACAGAGCAGTAAAAAGATAGAGTTCTTCTTGTCTGTGTCCTTACTTTGCATTTTTTCTCATTAGAGGAGGAGCAGTTCTGTTAGAAATGCAGCTGCTAATTTGGAGGCTTAAGGTCCTGAAGTTCTGCCCCAAAGCATCCATTTTTGAGATACTGAAGTTTATAATTCACAATAGAACTGCAGGATTTGGAATCGGTGTGCTTAATATTATTTCTTAATTACCAGGTTCCTGGAGTCTCTATAAAGAAAAAGCACATCCTTTTCAACTTTAAATGAAAGATTAATTTCTAGTACCCCACAGATACAGAGAAAGCTTGATACATGAAGATATGTGAAGGCCAAAGGTTTAAAGAAAACCCACATGCAGCAAAGGGCAAAACCATTTTAATTTCCTAGGTTTTTTAGGTGGTGGTGTATGCTTATAGGAAGAACTGACTCATCATTTTGAATATCCAGGACTGACAAAACCTTGGTATTCCTGAAGTAGGTTTTACATCCACTTTGTCCATGTGTTCTTAATAAAGGAACTGGAACAAAGTTTACTGAAATCAGCAGTAGGGTGACAGCTAACACAGAGCTTTGGATCAGACCCTACACACTGTAAGCCCTTTTACACTGCAGGTCCATGCTATGGAGACAGTGCTCTCATCTAAATTACATTTACTTTCTTTCAAGATGTAGTTTGGAGGCTGAATCAGGAGTTGGGCTATAAATGAAAACTGCTTCTTTTTAATATTCCTCCTATTTACCAAAATATCTTTGAGGTAGAGAGAGCTCTTTGAAAAGGAAACATTTCAATGGAAAAATCTGAGTATGGACCTGATGAAAATTCCCAGGGTCTCATATGTTCTCTGTCAGAAAAACTGCACAAGTCATGCTACCTTACCCAGTTGTCCCATTCCATCACTCCTGCCTCCTGCAGCACAGCTGTAGATTATATGATACTCAGCTGAGTGCAGGTGCACACACCATCTTAAAATTAACTCGGGAAGTAAGAGGACAAGCAATAACATTGTGCTGGAAGAGCAGTAACTATTGCTTGTATTCAGTGTTGCCTTTTTATCAGGTGATGTTTGGATAGCAGTGAAAGATGCCACTGTGCCTCAAAGAAATTACAAATGAGTAAAACTCAGACAGAACTCTCTCACAAACTAAAGGATATCTACTGACTCTTAACCTGGGAAAAAAAGGGCTTTTTACTTGGCCATGTAATCAGTGTTTAGCAAGGGTCCATCCTAGGTCAGTAGTCTTCATAAAAATGGGCTTTTAACGTATCAAAAATTGAAGTTTCAGAGAACCTGTCAAACTTGGTTTGCTTTGGGTTCTTTATTTTGGTCTGCCGTTAACTTGATGTGGCAAAGATATTCTGGATCTGCATTTTCAAACGCATCCCTTAGATTTGATTTTAACATATCTCAGTGTCGCTGTTCAGAAGTACCATGGGGCTTTTGGCACTCCGAAAATGAAACGTAATTGTCTTGAGCTTCCAACATCTATCTAGTGGATGCTTCTGAGAACTCAGAACACCATCTTCCATTCTGCAACTCCCCATCTGGTGATAACAGTACTTACCTATCCTTCTAGGAAAGCTACCGTGCTTTCAAAGCATGAGTCACAGCTCACAAGGAGGCGTTTAGATGCAGGCTTTGCACCGAGAGTATTATTGTTGCAAGGCCATTTTTAATAGCAAATCTGAAGGTATAAGTCCTTTTCCTTTTAAAGAGAAAGCCTGTCTTTGCTTAAATCCTTATCTAGAGAACTCTAAGCATAGAGCTTGTTAGCTCAGGCACTTCACCTCCTCTTACGCTGAAAAACTTAAATTCCAAAGGGAGAATCTAGGCATGTTTTTATTTTATCTGCATACATCCAGTTGTTAAATCTACGTGGCTGGCAACATCCTGAGGCACAGAGCAGCTTCAGCGGAGGCTGAGCTATTCATAGGCCAGCACGCTGGGCTGAGAGTGAGCTTATGAGCTCACAGCCTCCCAGTGCCAGCTGCCAGCTCGGCTGGGACATGTAAAGGGAGCGAGGAAAAATGCATGTGGGAGGAGGGAGGCACAGGGGGGCAGAAAGGGGACAGGATGTTAGTTGCTAACATTTCATGTTTAGATCTGCCAAAACCATGTTGGAGGTCTTGGTGTTTACACCTCTGCAGTAAAGGGTGGCAGGCTTTGCATTGTGCGAGACTGCTTCGCTTCAGGCTGACATTTGGAGCTACGGCTGCCCGGTAGGGGCAACTCAGAAGGAGCAGTGTGCTCTGAGGAGGGACATTTCCATTTCACAATAGACCAGCAGCTGCCTCTCTTCTCAGTAAGATACTGGAGTGGTACCTAGGGGTAGACCAGGGCTACCTACCAAAGCCAAGACAAACAGCCAGCAAGGAGTATAAAGATTACTGCTGTTTATTTATAGCAACCACCACAGGTTTGGGAACCATCCATTTTAATAACCACACCTCACGCACAGGCACCTTCACATTTATAACCATTTGTTTTTACACCTCTCCTTAATGGAGATGCTCGTATCCCTAATATCTGAGTTAGCTTTACACACTTCAGCAGCCTGGCTAACTTTAACATGAAATTGCTTTAGCACCAGGGCTTCTGTTACAAGCAAAAAATCAGTGTATCTGAATTAAGATGGCTGTGGCTGCAGCCAGTGTGACCATTGGTATCTGAGCTGAGACGTGCAAAGAAGCGGCTTGTTCTGCACTTGTGCTTAGCATGTTTTGTGATACTGTTCTGGTGACAGGTGAGAAGGCACCAAGAGCTTCATTATATCAGATCCTGTATTAGTGCATTTAAGGCAGAGATATAAAAGCAGAAAGCCAAGAAACACAGTTTACCTCAGCTTTGTCCAACCAGGCCCCACTAGTATCAACAGTAAGTGATGCTGAGGGATATAAACATTATTATGAGGCACTGCATCATAGTAAGATTCACCATACTCCGCTCTGCACTGCCCAGATGCTGGCTTGGTGCCAAACCTGCACCAAACAGCCATACCATGCTTCAGCATCTCTCTTCCCAGAGCAACACAAGCAGTACAGGCTCTGCTACTGCAGCTCCCCCATCCTTCCTCTAAGTCGCAACCATCCTTTACAGAAAAGACCCAGGAGCAGAGCAAGACTTCCCCCTGTATGTGGTCAGCACACACTGGAAGAAAGGGACACCATGAATGAAAGTCCTACAGCAAAAGGAACTGGCAGGAGGATAGACTCCAACTGCCATTTTAAACAACAGCCTTCGATATAGAGCAAAATCCCCAAAAGGCACCTCCTGTGTGTCCTACCACTTATCCCAACCACTTGGGACATGGCAAGGGGACATGTGGTGCACCTCTTTATTAGTGCTTGCAGACGTTCCTCCAAAAATGTTAACATCTTGAGAGTTGGCAGTATTACTTCTGATATTATGAAGAGCAAAATGATAGTCACTTGCCAGCAGTTCAAAAACACTCTAACATGGTGATCTTAACAGACCCTTGATGAAGCCATGGTTCTCTTCCCAAGATGATTTTGCCATGTACCCCTGTTCAGTGAAAAGCAGTATTGACACACAGTCTCCCAGAAGAGGCTGCTGCAAAGCCAGAGGCATCCAAGCATCAGTATCACAAGCACCTCATGTTTAAACTTCAGTGCATTGATGCAAGTCTTCAGTGCAGGTAGGTTCCACAGTTCTCATCTTCTGGGGAAACCAAGACCTGCTCTGAGCCCACCCAGTGCACACAGCAAAGCTAAAAGGAGCTGCTGGCTCCACCTCTGGGAGGAATTGCTGGAGGAATGGCACCAAATTCCCAGCCACCTCCCTGACATGGGAGGCTGCCTCCACAGCTGCAAACCCAAATGGGCTCTCAGAGTCTCCACTGCCCAGCAGCTGTACTGGCTATTTTCTGCTGAACCAGGGCCTCAATATTTTCAGCCAGAGAAAAGGCTTCTTGAACTCACACACACCCAAAGGCCTCTGTATAAACTGAACTTTGTGAACCACTAGTGGCATTTTTCCTTGCTATATATATTGCCAGGGAAAAAATGGGATTTTAATAGATTTGTTTTCAACCTACTTTAAACTCACAAAGATATGAGGCCTTATGTCATCGTTATAGTTACTACATGTGATCCTGTGTGTGTTGTGAAGAAGCGAGCTAGAAATGAGTACTGGATGAACTCGAAAGCTTGCAACTCCTCTGCCAAAGCAAAGTCTGTCACAAGTTGCTAAATACATAACCACGCAAGTTAAAGAGACCCACACACTGATAAGCCAGTATTTCAGCGTGATGAGCCTGCTGTGCACCAGCTATGAATCAAAAGGTCTTTAATCTTTCTTCTGCTATGGGCTTTCTGCATGGATTTTGAGTAAGTCACTATCTGAACTTTCATTAATTCCCTTCACTCCTCTTCCCCCTGAATTGAGATCTGTAGATTGTACCTATTTACTTTGTCCAGAGCTGGAAGTATAAACATGCTGATGATTGTGAACTGCTTAGATACCACAGTGATCACGCACAGCCAAGTTTTATAAAACGATCCTATCAGGCCAATATTTTACAGTAAAATTATTTGGGGGCGACAGAGTTAGAGACAAAAGCACTGAAGTATGCTGGCATAGAAATCCCAGCTTTGGGCAGCAATGTATCCAATCCACATGGAAGCCTGTGGAAGCAGCTGGCATGTACCAGGTACGGCATGCTGTTTCCTCAACACACAGAAGACATCATCAACTCACGTCTTTTCTGCTCTTTACTATATATATTTAAGCTTTAATGTAAGCTTTCTATTATTGCATAGCTTTGGGAAGACAGGCTTGTCAGCTGCTCTGACAAAGCAGCTTTTAACTGAATGAAGTTGCTGGACTGGCGTCTTAATACAGACTCCCTTCTTTAGTTGTACTGGATATTGGGATGGGGCTCTCGTGGGCAGTCTCAGATGTCCACCAGTTCCCCAAACATGCTGAAGTGGGATGGGGATAGTGGTAAAGATTTTATTAGTACCACAGGTCTGACTAAAAGGGAAATTTTGCTAAGACCAGATATATCTGTAAAGGTAGCCTCATTAAAACACCCTGTGTGAACTGAGGGTCCTCTGAATCAGGTCAGGAAGATCTGGTGCCTCAAAAACTGCCCTGGAATTCAAAATGAAGATTTCAGCTTTTCAGAAATTAGGAAAAAAAAAGCTTACCTCAACTTTTTCTATATACAGCTTCACACTGAAAAGTTTTTCTTAGTATAACAGGAACACCTTCATTTGCTGCTTGTTGTAAACTGGCCAGTTTACCCTACTAACTTTTGAGGAGGCCAAAGGTCACCTGGGTTTGCAGTCAGCACGTTCAGGCAGAGTGGGATACCACAAAGCCATCTTAGTTTAGGTTACGCAGAGCTAACAACACATGCTCACATTAATAGCAACAATCCCAGCACAAGCAGTTTGAGACAGCATCCCCAAATAAACTGTGCATATGTACACAAGTGCTAGGCTTGTTTTCACACTTCCCAATGCTCATTATAAAAAAAAAATTAGTTGCACACTAACCAAATGCTTTGCCTGAGCACTGAATCCTCACTTTGCAAGCTACTTAAGCAACATTTTAAAGCCATGTTCTGAACCAATTACTTTTGAAAATCAGTACTATGATAGTAATAAGAAATGCACTTAGCTGGCATAAATTTGACTAGTTTGTGTTTACGTCAGTGAGATGACAACCATGAAGTCAGTCTTTGTGGGAAGAGTCTCACCCTTCAGGGTATCAGCTTTCTGGAAATGGCGCTGTTTCCTACAATTCTCATGGAATTAATTTTTTTACTGATTTCAGGCCTAACAAAGATATAAAAGACTGGTTAAATGCTGATTCCCTAACTCAAGGCTATATGCAGATCTAAAAAGGTACACTAATTCAGGCAGCAGTTGTTCAATTAGGTATAGGAATAACATGGTTAAAAATTACGGCTTCAGTCTATGCAAGTTCAGTGAGATTGTCTCACTAGTTGCTCTTTACAACAAGGAAGCATGTCTGAGGTCATGTGAGACCAAAGCACATGCTCACGCTGCAAGAAGTTTTAATATAAGGAATACACAACTTTACAGAAAACCATGCTGCATTTCCATATACGCTCTGCACCTCCTTGGAAGATGCCTGCACCTCCTGCGGTCAGGCCCTTCACAAATTGTTTCAAATAAGGGATCCCCAGAAAACTGGGAGTACTCTAACCCCAGAGACTGTGCTCGGCCCGTGGCTGGTGCCATGCAAGTTAAGCTAAAAAAGAGATTACTTGAATCATGGAGCCCTTTAGAAACCACTAGACCAGTGACCCCTCCAAACATCCAGCATTTTATCCATCATTAAAGTTACTTAAGAGCCATGCTGACATCACAGCATCTTTCACAACGGGCTGTAATAATCTTAACCAAATGAATCACTTGAGTTGTCTGGGACAGCAAAAGAAACCCAGGTTATCTCAAAGGCAGTGGCTGAGAATTACATGTTATTATTTTCCACCTTTAGTTTGAACAACTCTTTGTAGCTATCTGAGTGCTGTAAACCACAACGAAGGCAAGCTGCGGCAGCCTGGCTCTCCATCCGACCCGAGGCGGCTGAGGCAGCATGTGCCCTCTGTGCTGAACGGGGCACATTTCCCCACCTGAAGGCCGGCAGGAGGGTCGGCACCCCGGGGAAGGGGGAAGGCTGGACAGGCGCGATGCCCGGCCCGGAGCACTGCCCTGCAGGCGCCGGGCATCCCCCCGCCCCAGCGCCGGGCGATGCGGTGGCGCCTCGGCCAAAGCACCGCTAAAAATAAAGCCCGTCTCCTCCTGCCCGCCCTCGGGAATCGAGGTTCGATCGATGGTTTTCTTTTAAAGCCGGATTTTATCAATCGCCCCCCACCCCCGCCAACCCGCCTCTGAACCGCCCAGCCCGGACCACAGCCCTGCGAATAACTTCAGCACCGGGATCGCCGCCGGGCGGGGGGACGGGGCCAGGGGTCCGCGGGCAGCGCCCGGCACTCACCTGGCCGGCGGTGTCGTACAGCCCCAGCAGGTACTGCTTGCCCCCGACGGTAACGCTGACTGCGAGGGGGGAGAAACACAGCGGGTGAGGGGGGGCAAACCCGGCCGACCCCTCTGCCGGCCCCCCCGGCAGGGCAAGGCCGGGGGAGGGAGGGAGGGGAGAGAGCGGCTGCCGCCCCCGGCGGTAGCGGGGCCCCCCGCCCGCTCACCTGCGTAGTGGTCGAAGACGGTGGGCACGTACTCCTCGGGGAAGGCGTCGTTGGCGTAGCTCATCAGCAGGCACGTCTTGCCCACGGCGCCGTCCCCCACCACCACGCACTTCAGCATGACCGCCGCGCTGCCATGGGCCATGGCCGGAGCCCGCCCTCATGGCCCCGCGGGCGCGCCCCGCCGAGCCGGGCCCCTCGGCATCGCCGCTGCCGCCGCCGCTCAGCGGGCGCCCCCGNCCTCGCCCCGGCCCCGCTGCCCGCACACGCATGCACGGCAGCACCCGGCGCTTCCCCGCCCCGCAAGTTACTTGGGCGCTGCGGGCACCCCTGCCCCGCGCAAGCAGCGGGGCCGCGTTGATTCTGTGGTGATCCCTCACCATCGCCCTGTGCGTACAAAGGAAACTCCCGTAGCATTCTCTGGTATTAGCCCCTAACTGTGCCGCTAAGTATGAAAATAATCAACGGGTGTGAAAGGATTTTGTTCTGTCCTGAGTTTATTGTCTTTGGCTCTGAAATTCAGTAGTGGGAACAGATTTAAGAACACCAACGCGCGTCATTTGAACAAGCTTGAGTACCCGTTTGCAAGGCTAAAGGATCGTGGGACAAGATCTAGAAAGAGCAGATACTGCATGAAAAATGAGTGGAATCATGCTCCCACTAGTGTCAGTGGCAAAAGTCCCACTGTTCAGTGGCACTAGGCTGTCACCTTAGCAAGCTGTTTCCAACTTCATATTTTCAAATGGTGTGAAATACATCCACAGTCAGACAGAAACAACTGCCTTTTTTAGTTCACAATTTTTCCAGATTTAAGCCCTATCCAATTACAATAAAACCAGCCCACAACAGTGCAAGCCACGAGGAGACCTCTGTGTTGTGTAGTGTGTGTTTCTATTTGATCTGACGTGCTTCAGGGAGAAAATAAATGCAAATCCCACATTGCACAAAGCTTATCTGAATATTCAATAAACCGCATTTTCAAACCAGGACAAAATACAAAAGTTATTACTTTGCAAGTTTTTCAGCTTAGTCAATCAAGCTTTCATGCCTTCAGACCACAGAGGGTGTGAGCAGAGCATCCAAGACAGCTCTGGTGTAATCTCTTCGCAATTCATCCAGAGAGCATCAAACCCATGAACAGACAGAACCTGCCCCAGGAGGTATTTCCTCACTCCTTGGAAAATGCCAGCTATAAAAGAAAGCTGGATTTACAGAGAAGTCAGTCAACTGGCAGCCAGCGCAGGACTCAGCACACAGGTCTCCCAAACAACAGCTTTTCCTAATGAGCAGATATGTCCTGAAGGAGCAGCTGTTTCCAGATGGGTTATGGGACCACATCCAGGAAAACTGCGTTAGAGGTTTCCAGGTATCCTTGAAGGATTGGAAATCATGCAGATACTCAGTGGCCCAGGTGACATCCAATTCCCTTTTGCTGTACTTGCCAATGGATACATTTAGGAGTACCCAACTCTTACATTCCTGAGCAACAGCACCCCAGGCTGCCATCGGCACAATCAATGGGAAGTATACTTCCTCCACTCTGCTGCTTGTTTAATTGCTAGTGTTGCTTCCCAAATCCTGTAATCATCATTTTGGACTTGTACGGTCTCAGCCAAATGATTCTCATCCAGTCCTCCATCCTGCTCAGACAATGGATAGCCAATTAGTCTGCACTAAATATTTAGAGAAAATGAAGACACAGAACTGGCAAACTGAAGTACTCACCTCGGCTCTCTCCTCACCAGTCTGGCTGGTTGTACAGCCAAGGAATAACAGAGCTGCAGGACTGGGACCTCACAAAAGCTAACAAGAGTCCCACAGTGATATGGCTCTATGGAATCACCCGCAGGGGCATAGGACTGTTGGTTTCATCCACAGCATAACTTACTTTGTTTGTTTTTCACCCTTTGCAGATGTCATTTTTCAGCCAGCACCCACAGCAGTCGGATAAGGAGGGTGCAGCTGTAAGGAGAATATACACTCTGAAAGTTCCTGGGAATTTGTTTATTGTCTTAAATTTCTCTGGCTTTCAGCAGCTTCCTAAGAATCCCTAAGAATGACACAAGTCTCTGCTCGATGTTAACTGACTGGCTCAGTGGAGGTTTTCAATTCAGCTGTACTGGCACGATGGATACCTTATCACAGCCTTCTTTCATATAGATTAACAATCTGTTCTGTGTAATATGCTTCCATTCTTCAGGAGTACAAATATAAAGAGTGTTAAAATAATTACCTACAACAAATATTATTTTAAATATCTTTATTAAAGACACTCAGTCTAGCCATTTTCCCCTCTTTCATAAGGTCATAAAATAAACCAGCATGATGTGAGAAAGAAACTCTTATCATCTTAGTGATATTTAAAATGTATTTTTATTCCTCATTGTTTGCTATAAAGTTGATAGGAAATGAAAAATGGTTCCACCTAATTTTTCACAAAAGGGATGGTTTCTGACTAGTTCTAGGCTATGCACTGAACAGTTACTTTAGTATCACATATGAGTACTAAACAGCCCATTTTTTTCATTTTAGGAAATAAAATTTTGCCTTGTAGGATTTCCGTAGGATTTCTACATGCAAATGAGGCTGAGCACTCATTGGGACGAAGAAAGGTAAGTAGATTACCCTTAGAAATAAGGCCTATTCCAAATAATTCTGGTCAGTAATGGAGGCAAGTGTGTAGAGGAGAAGGTCTAGGATGGATGGAAAGCCTATGAGGACACAAGTCTAGTGAAACTCCATAATGATTGTGCAGCTAAACATTTCTTGGAAGCAATTTCTGGGTTATACAGACTTTGAAGGTGGGAACATGAAACGGGACAATGAAGTAGGACCAAGAAATCCTTCGTCTGAGTTACCAGCAGCAGGGAAAATAGAAGAGAAAGGAATGGAACCAGGCCTTAGGACAAGCAGTAAAAGACCTGTTTGGTCTATGGAACCAGGGAATAAGTGGTATTAATCACGTAATCAACACATTTTGAAAAGATAGATCTGTCCATGTCCATTGTTAATATGTCTGTGAATTTTATCTAGAAATTTACACAGTATAGTTATTTTCATCAACTGTGCTGCCACTCTGTGTTGTGAGTACACTCCAGCAATCCTCTGTCCCAATTCTCCTGTTCAGCTGCCAGATAAACTTCAGTGCCTCACTTTGTCACTGGGTTATTGTGCATCACTAGAGTGTGGCCATGCATCTCACCACAGAGGTGGACATCTTCCCATGTTGGGTGAAATGACATCACGGAAATAGCCAATATTTGAGGAAACATCCCTAAAAATGCCAAGTCCCAGTCAAAGCTCAAAGCGATATATGAAAAACACTCCAATTAGTCCCACAAAGTCCATCAGAGGATTAATTTCTTTTAGGCATCCCTGTCTGTGGAAGACTAGAGCCATGATTTATGTTTCTCTAAAAAAACTTCTAGACTTACAAGGAATGTTAAGTCTTTAGGAAAGTCAGTGAAAAGGGCGATGCCATCTGATTGCCCTGTTTGCACCATATTGTCTTTCAGACCAATCAATCTCTCATCCTCGAGCAGAGCTGTCCCTAAGCTGAAGGTTACACCTGAGTGAACATAACACAAGCCTGGTTTTTAGTCAGAATAATTTACTGTTTTCACAAGTGGTGAGAACACCACTTTTGCAGTTTATGAATCTGATCATTACAGTTTTGCTTTTCTACCCAAGATTAGGTAATGCCAAGAACGTGTCTGTATCTCAGCTAATACAGAGGAAACAAATCACTTATTTCTAATGTGCCAAAAAAGGATAGGCAATTTGATATTTGCAGATCTAATTCCTTCTGAATGTCAGTTTCCACTCTAATTTCCTCTCAGTTTAAAGGGTCACAGCTGTGTGCTTGCCTTCCTCGTATCTTTCAAGAACATGGTGATATCTCCAAGCAAGGGCACGCACTATATGAAATCATAATGACAGGATGACACATTTTAGGTCATCTGCGGCAGTCATCTGCTAGAGCATACTGGCTCTTTACTGTACCTGTAGTGGCCCCCTTCTCAGAATGGGGAGGAATGTTGCAAACGGGAAACATCACTTGTTCTCTTCAGGGAGCAACCTAGTGTGCTCCTCTACCTGGAAAGCGCCTGGACCTGTCTCATCTTATTCTGTTATGCTGTTGCAGCTTGTGATCCTTTATTAATATTTCCTTCCTTTTCGCATGGATGTAACTGAGATGGGAGTTTTCACAAAAGCAAAATAGTAGCAAAATAGCAAAAGCAAAATAGTGGCACCAGGACCAAAAGGAGACCGCATTGCTGAGCATGAGATACAATGTTTCAAAAATAAATTTGCACTAGCCGCTGCAAAGTGTCACAATCACTCCTCTGTGCTTTTTCTTAATAGCTCTAGTACAGGAGCTTTAAAAGTGGTCAAAGGAAATACATCAGTGGAAACATTTTCTCCGAAAAATCAGATCCTTTGAGAAGAATACCTTTTGAAATCATGTCAATTCCATGAAAATGTTTTGAGAAAGGCATACAAATGTTCTGACAGCTTCAAAGCGTTCCATTTTTATTTTTTTCAGAGCAAAACATTTTAATTTCTAAATCACTACGGGTTCAATTTAAGTTAGCATAGTGTTAGAATACGGTGTAACATAAATGAAAAGGTGCCATCATTAAACATTTCAAAAAGCTTCATTTTTCTTGCAGATGTTTTGGGGTATTTTTTAGGATTTCAAAATTTTCAGATTGCATTGCTAATTAGAACAAAGACAAATCTCAAAAATATTCATAAAAGTGAAATTTTATCCTCTGAACAGCTTATGTCCTCCCTCATACTCATGGCAGGGGTAAAAGAGATGTTAAGAAAAAGAAAAAAAGAAACAGCCAACCAAAAAAAGGAACGAAAGTGTTTGGTTCAGATAACTTTTGAGAGGGTACTAAATTTCAAATATGAGAAGTCCACAGATCCAGGCCCATGCCTAAAATTAATCTTGTGTTTTATTCAGGCCAACATAAAACTCAGTTTTCTACACAAGGATTTAAACCACTAGAGAGAATAAATCTGTTGGAAACTTGGTGAGATTAGGGCACCTGCCTCCCACAGGTTTCTTGACTAATCTTGCATTTCAAGATAGAGTATTAAAATATAAAATAAATTATGCCAGGGCTCTTTTGGTACTGTTTCATATTCAGTGAAGGAACCTGAACAGAATTAAATTTCTACTCAGCTACTTAGCACTGGGCTAAGTGTCAAGAAGCAGCAATTCTTTTCCTGAGGCCAACCTGATAACAACGCCTTGCAGTTCAGCAGACATTTTGTTGGAAATACAATCTGCATCATGGTGGGGCTTTTTGTACAGCTAGAGTCACCACCATTCCCAGGCATGGAAGAGAGGACTAAGCACTTAACATCCTCAGCTGATGCCACCGCTATGGCTCCATACACCCCCACAGCATCAGAGCATCCCTTTCATGGGTGCTAAGAAATACACACCTCTGACTCATCCCAGTGCTCAAGACTGTATAGTCTGGCATGGCTGTTTTGTACCATGGTGTATCAAAAGGAGAATGAAATAAAATCTTAAACCTTGGCTCACTGCCAGAGACCAGAAGAGGTATTGTTGCACGAATGGGACAGGATTTGAGAAAGGAATACTGGCTCCTTCCTGTATATTGAAACAAAACTAATCCCCCAAAATATCTGGTTCTGGAAAGTTAAAATTGAGTCCTACACGGCATTGGTGAGTTCCCTGCAAGAATCATGGTGTTGCTTCACTCAAAACTACCCCAAAAAATATTCTAAGGATGTCACAGTGCTGACAATTAAGTCTTAGCATTTGATAATATACTCCGACTTTGCTTAATTTACTAGGATAGATGTCATCATTGCAAGGCATTGCAAAGCTTATGTGTTCCAAATTTCATTGTTATTGAGCTGCACTAATCCAGTGCAAATTATTTCCCTTGACTCTTACCAGTAATTATTATTTATTAATTCTGGTAAACCTGGTGATATTTCCCTTTATGCAAAAAACAACTAACCATCTAACAAATCCTCCAGCTCTAAATATATATGCATGAAAAAATACCTTTTAAATTCCACTTGTTATAAATTAATCTGAGCCTAGAACTGACATCTGCATTCTCCCCAACCTTTGATGAAGTCTGGATTCACATTTGAATTTTAATGAAGTCTGGACTTCTTTCAACAGGTTCTCTGAATTTGATTCTAGATTTGCTTGACAGACAGAAGCAAGTCCCTAAATTAGTTAATCTTCTGTACGCCAGTAATCTTCAATTGTAAAGCCAAATGGCAGTACAAACATCTTTCTCGACTTAAGATGTTTCACACATAAAAATGTAGCCACATTTTAAGCCACAACAGTTATCTGCTTCCTAGTGAAATAAAGTCTAGCATCATGTGGAAGCAAGGAATGGTAGTGGATGGAATACTGAGAAATTGGGGTGGAAAACAGGAGAAGTGAGCGGGAAGGTAGGCAACCCTGCAGTACCCCCACTCAGTCCTGCTTCAGGACCCAAAACCACCTTGCACTGGTAGGGAAAGATAGGTCCTTCTTTGGCTGTCCTCTTCAACAACTTGTGTAATCTGGCATGTGGAGAATGCTGGAGGGCATCAAAAGCAGACCTGAGAACAGAAATCCAGGCATGGGGAATCTAGCATGTCCAGGGGAGCATGGGCTGTAAGCAGCTCACTGTGAAGCATTAGAAACTCCTTAGGTGCTAATAACTTCTAAAAAGCTAATGGTTTAATAGGGCTGGAAGAGAAAAGCATGCTGGAAATTTTCTCAGGCAGGGTTTTGTATATCCTGATGGGAAATGGAGGGGAGGGAGAAAAGACCCATAATTTTCTTCTTAGATATTTATTGGAATAAAAATGGAACTGTAATTTTTGAGGATTCTCTCATCACAGTGTTGATAACTTCACATGCCAAAGATTTCAGCGAGTGGTGCAACCTCCTTCCATATAACAATAGAGAGAACAGGGCTTCAGAGTCACATATTTATTTAATTTCATTAGTGCTGTTGTTGCAATAGTAACTACAAGCACCTAAAGAACTTCTCAAATCTAAAAAAAAAATAGTCCTTATTAAAAACATTACTTTGCTGGAAAATTTTGCTGACATATGGTTAAGGCTGCTCACTTGCTTCCATAAAGTCGATATCAGCATGATTCAAACTTCTGAGAAACCAGGAAATACAGAGGATAATAAAGCAATATTCAATTCAACCTTTATAGCAATGCTTAATATACCTGTAATGGAAATAATTCACTTTTTCAGTGAGTGACTTTCAGAGAACATAGTATGTGACTACTACGGCTCAGGCACCCCTTGTCTTTGGAAAAGTGGACTGTATTCAAAGTGACACTTCTTTTACATGCATGCTCTGATCCAATTTCCTAGAGAAAAATTCCATGATAATTAAATTTTATCTTTTTTCCTGGTTCACCATTTGGTCACACCTGTATTATTAAGCCCACAGAATATTTTTCCTACTTTACTTTGCACTTTTGATCCCACCCACAGGAGCACTGTGGGGCTGATGCCCCATCTGAAGGTATGGCCTCTCACTTTCCCTACCATTATAGTTTACTAAGTTTTCTACAATTTGACACAGCAATAATCAACTCAGCAAATACTGCCAGTTCCCTGTTCCCACTGCCAGCTTCCAGAAGGGAAAAATAAAGGTTGCTTGAATGTTGACCTAAACTCTATATTTCCTGGCTTCCAAAAGTCTGAATTTTGCTGAAGCTGATATTTTATAAGAGCTCCAACTACTGCCAGGAAATCCTAACTCTGCGTTAATTAAGGGGGTTTGTCAGTCAGTAAAAAGGAAAGATGCTTTAAAGACCTGATAGTCACTATTTCTTTGATTCTTAAAATATATTTGAGAGAGCATCTTTGCAATGTGTCAGTCTGTGATTCAGGATGAGAAGAAAATTCTGAAGAGTCCTGAAGTTTCTAGTAAGGACTAAATGCCTTGGTAGGCTGGGTTGGGTTTTTTCTGTGTGGGGGATGGTAGTTCAGTTTTGAACACTTTTCTGCTGACTGACTCTTTTATACCAGGTGAATGGTGTTCACCACCATTTTGCTATTTTATTTATTGCTCTCATGGGTTCTGTTTTAAATGAGAGGCAGAAAACACTGAGCTAAGGATGAGCTGGCTTCTTTAGCAGGTATATACAGAGAAACCAGCTTTTACAAATGTATGTATAACTGTTTGAAGCCACAAACACTGTACCAGTTTTTGACTGAGCTCAGCTTCTATCTCTTCAGGAAAAAAAAAAGAAAAAGGATAGTTATCACAAAATACTTGGTGGATCTCACTGGCACATTTTACAGCTGGGTTTTCAGAAGTATTTGAGTGAGCTCTTTGTGAGGTACATGAACACCTTTTAAAACTGATCCAAGCTGTGTATGGATGAAAGATAGAGTGAAGCTGAAGTTTTGACCTAGGACTACAGATAATCTAATCCTTTAGTTTGAGTTCTGTCAAAACTCAGCCACAAACTCATTACCGAATTTTTCAGTTCTAGAGCTCTGTAACAGGATGGAAATGCTGTGGCATGACAGTAATGCCGGAAGAAGAGTAGAGAGGAAGGACCAGTGGTGTCAGTGGAAACAGGGGATGCACACCTCTCACCCCTTCCATCCTCTGATGTAAACTTGTATACCACAGCTGTCTCTTGAAGGTAACTGAAACCTTCTTGACCTTCCATTTCCATCACCTGAAAACTCTCCTTCCAGGATGGCTGGAAAACACTGTGGTGGCAAGGGCAAAGAAAAAATGTTTTAAAGTCAATTCAAGCATTTGAAATTTTCAAAGAATAACAGGAAGAAATGTTTTCCATTGGAAAGAATGGTGAAACACCTCAGGAGCTGAATATGCAGGAGTACACTGGCCGCCATACCCACTGCTCCTTCCACCCATTAAACCATCATCGGGAAGTGGTGGTTGATGCTGGGCAATATCAAGAGCTCAAGGAGATAAAACTGATGTAGACTTTGAAAAGAATTCAGCAGTGGCATGAGTCAGCCCAGTCGCATCAGCTCCTGTGATGTCTGAATTTGGTCAGTCGACGAATCCAAACAAAGCAAATCTTGCTTTAGAAATAAATTTTACATAGCCTTTGTGCAGTTGAGAAGTGTAGGAGAGGAAAAAATGGTATTCAAGCACAAACAACTTTAACACTCTCCCTGAGGAAGATTTCTGTGGCAACCAGTGATTAAGTGTGATTGAAGCAATGCAAAATATTTTCAGTGAGCTGTTTCTTCCCAGGTCAAAATGGGCTTGCTTTTGAATTCAAAAATTCTTAAATGAAACTGGCCACCTCCTCACATATTCCAGTGTGTGCCCCCTTCCTCTCCCAGAAATAAGTAATATGATCATCTGTTCACTTGAATGACTGCCAAAATCCTGGGAGTAATGATTGTAAATATTTTTAATTTCAAGCTGGTTGAGTTGTTCTAGATTTGTCTGTTGGCTTCAGACAAATCCCAGTTTCCTTACTCACCATCCAGCTTCATGTTATCCTAAAAGCCAGTAGAAAATTCTCCTTCATGTTTTCAGACAGGGAACTGCACTCCTTGAGTTATCCTCTAGCTGGAAAAGATAAAGATGCTGCTTCTTCCTGTGTGTGGGTCTCTAGTATCTGTCTTACTGACCACAAGAAATACGAAGAGACAGACATAGGGACATAAGCATTTGCAGAAATAACTGCACATTATGAAGATATCAGAGGAAAGTAATATAGGCCACCTTCCCCCTAAGATATAACACTGCTGTGTTTATGAATGCCCTTAATTTTCAATGACCTTATGGAGTACTCTGAAATCAGAGATAACATCAACACCACAGGTCCTTTCCTGGCAGTAGGGCTGGGTGTAGCATAGTTATGTGGAAGTCAGCTTTGTGCGTTTGCATGCAAAGGTGCTGCATTAACACATGGACTGCTATCTCCATTAATTTACTCCTCTTGCAGCTCTGGTGGATCAGTCCTGTTCACTAGATCATGCCTTTCTCAAATGGTAATCTGCAGTAACCAAAACACCTTTCATCTCCTTTCCATCGCCTACACAAACACAGACTCACCCCCCAGACAACTCCCAGGTCCGGGACTTGATACACCCACCCTTTCCAAAGAGCATGGAAAAGGGTTAAGTGCTAAAAGCAGAACCAGCAGAAGAGTGCTTGTGCTAATGGCAGCTTTTAGGCAAGTGCCCTGCCACCCGTGTGACAGACTGCGGGATGCCAGCCTTTGCTCTCCTAGGGTATGCCTAGGAACATTTTAATGGGAAGTGGCCTGGTTTTTAAAAATCAATAATTAGAGGAGAAACTTTTGTTTTAAAAAAATAGAGCCATGCTACAGAATAGCCACGCAACTGGACAAAAGCATCTCCAAACATGATTCAGTCTGTATCCGTGCATTTTTCCTACACATGCACAGCAAGCACTTTTTTTCAAGAATCGTATTTTTCTGCCATATGGTTTTTACTGAGAGGTTTCTTTTTCCTCAAAATCCGTGCTCTGAAGACATAATTTCTGAAGTCCTAACTTAGTTTGGTTTCATTAAAAATTTTGCCCTCCTGATTTTGAAAAAGAGGTGGAAAGCTGAACTGTAAAGTTTTAAATACTAGAGAATTTTTCAGCGGGCCCAGGGATGGAAGTTTGGGCCTGATGCTCGGTTTCTGATAGTTGGAGTCAGCAGCGCTATTAGCCTCAAGACCACAAGGCTTAGAAACATTGGCTTAATGCTCATACACGGATTTGAGCAGGATGTTTTCTTTTATTCTTCCTTCCCCACCCCTATTCTAGTACCAAATTACATACATTGCTTCAGATTTCCAACATTTCCCAATCTGGATTAATTTGCATTTGGAGAGAGGGTGTGAATTAAACTGTTATAAAAGGCTTAGATGCAGTGCCAACTTGTTACTATGCTCTTTCAAGCATCAAATGCTTTTTCTATTAAGGAAGCTCTCAGAGAATTTCTTGCATCTGGAAATCTCTCTCATTGCAGAGCTTATTTATCAAATGCAAAATATGACGTATACAAACGAAGGCATTCATAGTAACACATCTCCTACTGCACTTAGAGGCTCTGTCATACTATGGCCTACAGTAAGAGATTGCTGTCTTCAGGGAGATTTCATTCTGAGAAGAACCTAGCTCCCGCAGGGATGCAGAATGCAAGGGAAGAGTCAGATGCAACCAGGAGACAAGCAGAGGACAGAGTGCGCACCGAACTCTTACAGTTCTGATACAGTCAGAACTCACAGCCTTCGGCTTGAACTGCACCTAACAGCCCAAAGTGAGAAGCTGGGCCTGATAGCTCTTCTTAATTCATTAAATACCTAGGAGTGATTATAAAGCCTGCCTTTGTCTTCCACTGGTCTTTTCCCTTGAATTTTGTCATATGTCAAGTACCTACAGACATATAATTCCATTTTCTGCCAAGGGATGTAATGTAAGTCTTGTCTCTAGTTGGTTGCAAACATCACATTCATAGCACGCCTGTTCATTACAACACTAAAGCATGGGATGAGGCTGATTCAAATTTGGGTATGCCTAAAGGATGGTCTTGCTATTATTGATACTTGTGTCAGAGCTGGGTTAGCCACTAAGGATTTTGCTAGCAAATTGCATTCAAGGTCCATGTAACTTCTCCCTTGCCAGCATTAGACTCTGCCAATTTTTCTCAGCTCTGTAAAAATTATCCATGGATCACAAATTTCCCAGAGATCGCAATTTCCATCCTGAAGCATTACTGCCCAACACATCCTCAGGATGCTTTAGTACGTTCATCTACTTGTGATCTTTAGCCTGCCTTAACCTCACACTCACTGTCACCTGGGTAAGCATCTCCTTCAACTGAGGTAATATGGGCAGAAACATAGAGCTGAGTATCTGGTTTCTTTTTGCAGCTGCAGCAGAAGGGATTCAAAGATTTGAGTGGAATTGTTGGTGAACATTTTTTCTCCTTCATTCACATTTTCCAATGAACAGCTACAAGAGCCTTAGAGATTCTGCATTCCCCCTTTACCAGATTTCTTTAGGGGTATTCGATGGATTTGATGGATTTTGCTCTTCTCCCACATCACCACTAGCTGTTGGAGACAGCCCAAATGCTGCCAGCAAGGATTGTAGTTCTTCCCACCAGTTCAATAGCTTGTTTACTTTTCTCTCTGATTCTCTACTGAATGGGGAGAGAATAATGCATCAACTTACAACTCATCAAATGTGACCAGCAGGTTTATGGTGTTTAACAGATGAGATAAATGTGAACTGATGTGAACTGAAAAGTAAAGAAATTGCCAGGCAGCAGGTTTTAAACAATCAGAAAACAATTGCTTTAACATGGTGCTTAATGCTGTTGTGACTCATAGCCACCAGTTGTAGCAGCAAAAATGGGTAAGTGTGCTTTAAAAAGATTGGAAAGATTTGTGAAGGATGATTCCACCCTTGGCTATTAAATATGATGATCCAAATGCAACCTCTGACTCAGGAAACTGTTCAACTTTGCCAAAAAGTGCTACAATGTTCTGGGAGAAAAAACACTCTTCTGAGAAAAATGTTCCCTAAGCACCGGCCTCGGCCTCTGCTGATGTTAAGTTGCTGAGCTAGCTGAACTCTGGTATGGCATAACGTTCCTACATTTTTCCTAAAAAATCTGCATTTGGCTAAGTGAGTAATCTGTGTCATACAGGAGCTAATCTATAAGACCTTGTACAGTTCTGATGAATTTCCTACTTGCAACCAATACCGTTGGATGGATATTGCTGGATTCTATGCAATAAATATATCTGTGGTTCTAACAACTGGGGAGTTACTCAGTAGACAGTCTGTATTCATTCTTCTATGCCGTGGCTCACCAAAAAAAATGGAAACTTGTAAACAATGGGAATGTGTCCACACTGTGCTGGCAATGCTTCTGAGTCTGCAATACAGAAGGCTGGCTGCAGAGAGAGAGAGAGAGAGAGAGATACAGAGAGAGAGGGAAAACACTGATGTGCTGCTGCACCTCCTGACGTAACCCACAGTGGATCTGGCTATCTCCGTAGTCATAAAACAGTCACGGAAAAAAACCCCAAATCCCAAACTACTTTATCCAGCGATTACATAACCTCCACAGCCACACTGCAGCTGAGGTGAGAATCTTGCAGATAGTTTGGAAAAAGGTCTCAAACCTCAGCTTCTCCAGGCAGGAGACTGCATTCACTCCTGCTCAGCCTAACAGGCTTGGAGCTCTCCTGAAACACAGTGGTTAAATTTACCACTCCAAACAGTCCCACCCAAGAGACTGCCCTGAAGCTTTTTGCAGGGAAAGGATTTAATTAGAATGTGATTTTAGTGGTACAATGCAATATTCAGTACAACACGACGACCAAAATGTATGCTTTGTGATTTGTGGTGCAGGTTTGCTTAGGCAACTTTTAAGACGATCCCCAGACAGAGAAAGGGCAAAGGCACCAGAGAGGAGGAGAGACTTTGCTGAGCAGGTTTGAATGTCATAAATGCACAGTTATGGCTTAGTATTTGTATCACAGTTGACAGATGCTGCAGCAGTCACATGACTAGAACATGACCTCATATTTTGGCTCTCTCCCCTCCTCCTCCAGTGATGAGGGCAGTGCTGGCACTTAAATAAGCAGAAGGCATTTCCAGAAGGCTAGTTTGTAAGTTACTTAAAGGAGAAGCCTTAATTTTGGCACAGAGATATACTTTGTACGGACTATTAACAGCTGCTCAACACCAGCAGTGAAGCAAAACTTTTTACCTCCACTTGGGAAGTGCACTACAGTTGTTGTTAGGGTAAAAACACTGAATCCCAAACCACATGGGCTTAGATCATCCCTTCCCAAGGAAAAATTTGCAGGAGGGGCAGTAGAGGGAAGAAATGCCTCCATGACTCTTCACAGGTTTACCCTGCAGACAGCGGAGCTGCTGCAAGCTCTGATGTCCTCCAGGGATCTGTGAGGATGCTGCAGCCACAAGGAGAGGAGGCCATCTCTGCCCTGATGCTGTCCCAGAGACCACTCTGGATGCTCTGGCAAGGTGATTTCACAGGAGATTGAACATCCAGGAAGAATAGCTTTCTATTTCTTTATGGAAATTTTCCAGGGGTACTGAGTGAACTCCTAAGTCCATCCACTCCTTTCTGCATAGATTTTGGGTTATGCAATTCCCAGAAGGGTCCTGGGAGGAAGACACGGTATGATACTCTCTCAACAGCTGAACACCACTTCAGCAGGAAGGGGAACCCCACCTTTTCCAAATTTCCAAAGGTGCAATTGGCTCCATGGAGATAATTTTCTATCATAGCACTGTTACACAGGAATCAGACTGGCTGAGAGGTAAAAGTCCTGAAATAAAATCCCAGCTTTGGCACTGACCCCCATTACAAGTTATACCAATGGGAAATGTTCTAAAAGTGCAGAGATTTTTGTATATTTTAGCATTTTCTCACTAAGGCAGCTGCATTTTGCAGCTCTTCATGGACTACAGACCTGAAACTTTTCCATACAGCTTCACAGTTTTCCAAAACATAAAAAGTAAGAATTTTCTGTACAACTACTTGACTGTATGCCTTCTTTTCTTTAGCCTGATGTTAGACTAAAATGTGGGGCCATTATTGTCATCTATCAAGAGCAGAGGTAATTCATTGGAGCCGTAATAGCCCACTTAGCCGCGGTAATGTTGACAGCACACTAGAACTGGTTGGGATTTCTCAGCTTTTGATACACAGGGGGTTTCAGTCACATTTGGGTTTCAGATCCACGAAGGTCTTTGCTTGAAAAGTTCTGGCTACATACAGCAGTGGTTATTTTGATTATCCCAGCCGAAGCACGAGCATTCCCAGAAGGACCAGCAGCTCAGTGCCCTGCTGCTCGTGCCCTGCTTTATTGCTGAACTGTTACAAGACTTTGCTGAAGATCTTCGTATTGTCAAGGGGACAAGAAGAGGTGTGCGTGTGTGTGTTACACGTTAGTTAGGTATTGCTACTTGACCAGAAGCAAGGGTCTTCTGGTCCTTTTGGAGTGTGCTTGAGTGGCTGAGCCTTCACCCCGAGCAAGCGCAATGTCTGTCCTCCACGGCACTTGAGGCCAAGGGCAGGGCTGCCATACCCGAGGCTCCGGGATTTCCCTCAGGAAAACGAGCAGTGCCGGCTACACCGCGCCGCTGCCCGACCCGCTCCCGCTGCCCGCGGCCGCCATGTTGGGAGCCGCGCGCGGCGCCATCTTGTGGCCCCTGAGGGCTGGTGGCGGGAGCCGGGCGGGAGGGACGCGGCACCGGCTGAGGACGCCCTTGTCCTTCTTGTTATGGGGAGAAATACAAGCGTTTCGAAGTGTTGTAGGGCCGCCTGATTCCCGGCACAGCGAGCGAGCAGCAGCAGTTTCAGAAGCCCAGCTGTGATGCTTCGCTATGCTGGGTAGAGATGGGGATTTTCGGGTGTCTCAACGAGCCCCAGCTCTTTCCCAGCATATCGAAAGGCACCTTCCCAGTGGAAACCACATCAGCAGCAAAGAACTGCTGCTCACACTACAACGCACCAGTTGTCGAACATGTGAGAAAGCACCACGGTGATAAATATATACCATTTCTGTTCACGGTGACCCTGCACCCAACTCCTCCTAACTGTGAGCTGAAAACACAGCTCTCAGCATTGCACCGAGATTTAAAAACCTCAGGTGCCTTTCTTTCACCTAGCCTGGCCTGTGATAAGGTGCTTTCTGGTAAAACGTTGAATTGGAAGCGAGTATTTGGGGAAAATAACCTGTTGACCAGCTCCGTCATTCCTCAAATGCTGGTGGCAGTCGGCAGTGTCACCCTGATGCTGGTGGAGCAAACCGCTTACCCCGGGTTGGAATGGGCTTCCCGCTCTGGCAGGCACAGAGCACCCCAGGAAATGCTGGACAGAAAGCTCTTGCACCTTCTGAGGCCTTACATAGCCTTTAGAGCTGGATTTGAACTGAATGAGATTGCCTGGAGGAGGATAGAGAGCAAAGTGGGATCAGTCACGGTTTTAGGTATTGACCTGTTTGTCACAACATCGTCCTTTGGGGAGTCTCACTTTATCCGCCTTCTTGCTAAAGCGTTCCAAAAAGAGTTATTCAAGCCTTTTTACAATCTGCTGTCCTATGTCATTGAATGAAAAGTTTTCAGAGACAGTGTATATTCATTATGTTACAAACATTGATCAAAACATCTAGGTTTCTACAGGTTTATGCCATACACTTAGGTGCCAGTAAACATTTGAACATGTAGCTCTTAGCGTTTATCTCTTCCCCCACCTTCCTCCCTTAATTTTCTTAGCACTGGTAAATTAAGTAGTTAGCCAATTATTGTCGCTATTTAGTAAAATGTGGGTAGGGTGAAAGCAACAAGCAATCTATCGCATGTTCTATGGCATTCACTTGACATTTTAACCACTTAAAAGTAGTTAAAAATCACTTCTAGGAGGTAAAGCAGTACAAGGTCTGTGTGTGAGCCCCACCTAAGCCATGAACATTCAGGAGTGAAGACAGCATATTTTCACAAGGTTCTAGTAAGCCTACATGGCTTGAGTGTAGGCCATCCATGGTTTGTATCACTTACACAGCAGACTCTCCCTGACCAGTCTAGGAAAGGAATTTAATCTGTTGATGAGGGGCCTCAGGATATGCCCCCCTATGTTGTATGTCACTGTAACTAAAATTTTATTCTGGGGGTAAATTAATTGATAGTATCATTGACAATTTGTCTAGGGCTTTACAATTTTCTCTTTTGACTGGAACTGGGACATAAATTAAGCTTCAGACTCTGCTTTTCTGCTCACAATCTGCCTAATCAGAGAAGGAGATCCTCCTGAATGTTTCAATGCCCAAGTTGCTGGTAGGAGTCCCTGATAGAGTTCTCTTTTAAATTTAGCATAGCCCAGAATAGTAACTCTTACATAACATATACAGAGCAAATATGGGACTTGCTATAATTTCAGTGAGAGACTGCAGATTTCCTGCTGAATAACTAAGGCAGACAGTGTTAGAGTCATGCCTCAAATACAAATCTTGAGTAAATAAGCTTATTCTTACAAAGCAAGGGATAATGTTTCTTGTAGGTATCAGAATAGAGTTGACAACCAAATGGACCGTGACAGATCCCAGCTCCTCTCATGTGTCTGTGCGTGGCATTGTGGCCTCTGATTACCTCAAAACTTGCAGATGCATTGGACTCTCTGTTCCTGGGGGCTAAAGAGAGACAGCAAGGCAAGAATTTGCACTCCATTGTCCGCAGGCCACTGGGGCTACTCAGGGAGGGGAGTTCTTAGACAAATAAGATCTCTGCTTATTCACAGCTAGCTGGCTGTCTGTGGAGCATATACTCCTCCATGCAGCACCTGTCTCAGATGGGAAGTCTTGAAGGAGCAAAGGCCATGAACTAGACCTTTCTGGCATTGTATGTTTGGTAGGCCATCTAGCAAAAGAAATAAAATAGACCTTCAATCAATTTTCACCTCCTCCTGCCTCTTGTTTTCCATACGTTAACATCTCCCCTAACAGTGAACCGCAGAGCAATTGCAGAGCCGGCACATTATGTGTGTGTGTGTCACAGCTGGAGCTTGATCCCTGCCATGTTCCAGAGGTGAAATACTGCATCTTCTGAGTGCTTTCTGGCTCTTCAGGCTGACAGCCTTTGAGGACAGTAGCTTACTGAGCTGGGTAGGAGTCAGCTGTTCCAGTAGGCAGAACACCGGAGTGCTGCAGCATCCCAGAGTTACTCCAGCACTGTTATACAGGAGGATGCAGCAAGGACCTTCACTGCACTTAGTAAGATGGTAATAGTCATATGGACTCTTGAACAAGGTTTAATTTCACTGGGGTCTACAGATAGAGTCCCAGTATTGCTGGCACCTTGCATATAAAGTACAGGCTGGACAGAATTTGTCCCTGTGTCATTTGACAAGATTATTTACACAGAGGAATTTGCTTAGCTAAGAAACCTGATGGAAATACACACATGTCAAATAAGCAATTACCCCCATACTCATAGACTTGTGGACCTCAATCATACTGACCTATAGTCCCTGCCATTTCCTGGATTGCTTTATAAATAAAAAACCTAACAGGAAAGGCATTAAGTCATTATTAGATTAGCCTTGATTTTGCCTTGAGAATTTTTGATCTGATAAGAAGTATCCCCCCAGCTGATTTGGTAAGGTACCCTTTTCTTGTCAGTATAAATGATGGTGCAGACAAGGCAGTGGAGTCTGAAAACCAGTTCATTACGCAGAGAAAATGGATCTGTTTCATTAGAAGGATGATATTGCACCAGTTTAAGTGTGTTCCCTTTAGATTTTGCTGATCCCGGTGAAGTTCCCCTCACACTAGTACAGAGTATGTATGTACAAACACTGCTGCACTGGTTGAACTAAAGAAGTGTGATGCAATATTCTTTAGCTAAATCATTACAGCTCTTCTATGAATATTTAGGTGTGGCATTTATCTGTCCCTCAGACCCATAGCAATGCACTGATCCTGCTTTCTTGTATCAGGAGCTAGTCTGTGACTGTTTTCTATGCTGATAGAAAAGGCTGGGGATTTAACATGTGTGGTGTTTTCTTTCCTGCTTGCTTCCCCACACACTCTAGGTTTTCTGGACCCATAGAAGTAGAAGGCAGCAGTAACTGGAAGGGTAGCTTGAATACCACACACTGTCATTCATAGCCATGAGTATACTTCTCCTGTTCTCACAGAGTCCTGGCAACCTAGAGCTTCTAGATTCTGTGCCTTTATTCAGTGTCATGATTGCTGGTCAAAATACAATTTCCCTAAGGAGTAAAAAAAATAATCAGAGGAGCTTGCTTTTGTGTATGCAGAGATTGGCAATAAACCCCATGATAAGGTGGGAAGGAAGACTCAAAAAACCTAGAAGCGAGAGATCTGGTGTGTTCTGAATATCTGAAACTCTTATTACAATTCATGCATGTATCTGTATGCTTTTAACAGTGAAGGATATTTGGGTGTACTGAATTCCCTGTTGTTCATAGTCTCTGTGACAGGAAAGGATATCTTCCTGGAAGCCTGGCTACTTTTCAGAGAAGAGCTCTGGACTTTAAATAGGAATTCCTGGGTTACTTTCTTTGGTCAGTCCTTTGGAAAAAGTCAGACTAGAGCATCATAATTGATGTATATGACTTTAAACTCTTTGAAACTAAGATTTTGTTTCAATAACACAGAGGAACAGTGCTATTGGCCTTAAAGGGAGTTTAATCTCATGTGTCCATGGAAGACTGCTGTACGTCTGCTGGCAGGCAGGCTCTAGCAGAAACTCCAGCATGCCAGACTCTGGCAGCCTGGGTCTTATTTTGGAAAACTGTAGAAAGCCAATGATTTAGGATATAAATCAGCAACAAACTGTATAATCCCAATTTAGAGGTTTAATTTAAAATAAAGAGAACTTGATTAAAAGGGTTAGATCAGAAGCAGGACTCAAAAGTAGTCATGTGGAAGACATTTAAATAATACAAATACCATTTATGAGATACAGTACAGAATTCAGTAAATATTTAAATGAAATACTTATGTTGAGGGTTTTGCCAGAAAATCCTTGGAGAATTCTTGGTTTAATCAGGTTCTTGCCGGTGCTGTAAATCTGCCTTTAAGAAGAGTTTCAGTTCTCTCACATGTCCTGGCAGGGGCCAGATAAACACCTTGGGGTACTCCTGCTGTGCTAAGGTCACCTTTATGCAGAGATACATCACAATGCTCTACTTAGCAGCATCAGAACAGGATTTAAATGATGCATAAATCTTGAGCTCTTCAGGAGTTATTTTCACCCTCTCTGTATGGGAAGAAAAGCAAGTAGTTCCTTTAATCCTGTGTGGCTTCTCTATTAAAATAAGCCTTGATACTAATCCCTGGCTATCTGGATTTAAACTGACATATATCCTACAGCTTCAAATACCAGAACATTTGAGTTACCAGTGTGCTCTTAAACCCAGAGCATTTATGTGCTTAATCACACCAAAGGACAGAAAAGTCATTATATTCCCAGTGTTCCCCTAATACTGCACTGGGTTCCTTCAAAAACCCAGGCAGTTTTCCTGACATTATTTCCTTTTTGCTGCAATGTTCTCAGTGTTCCCCGTTGTGACTTGAAAAAACATGACGAGCAAGGTAAATGTCACAGAGCAGCACATCAAAGTTGTGTTGGCATCTTGTGTAAATTCACCTACACAATTTGCAAACTGGAGTTTGCACTGAAATTTCACAAAGGGCAGGTGGCTTCACTTGTATGTGAGCAGATTTTCTCCCTGACAGAAACATCAGTATTCCTAGGCCCTCATCCTAACACAGTTGTCAAACTTGACCAAAAAGAAATATTAGTAAATTATAAGGCAACCATATTTCTGGGTTTTATGAGTATATATGTGATGGTAAAGTAGTGGTAGCTACAGTGCTCTTGTAGTGGTAACTTCAGCAATGTCACTTCCTAGATGTACTGTGCACATAATAACATAATTTATATAACATAAATAGGCCACCAACTTGTATCTCGTGTCCCTGAAAGTGCAGAGGTACTTCATAAGATGCTGCTGCTCTGCAGCAGTTCACTTTGTTCTTTACCTTGCCTTTGTGTCCATGCCTTCCTTTCCATCTTCTGTTTCTCACTCCCATCTGTTGATAGGCACATAAGTGGTTAACAGTGAATGTCCTGCCACACTCAGTGCTGAAGGGCAGGGTCACTCTTGAGGTTGCCTACAATAAAGAAGTTACATGTGCTAGACCCACATAGGTGCTTTATGCTTCTTGCTCCCTTCTGCGTGTATCACAGCAGGGTATCATGTCAGCCAAACTCTCTAAGTCAGCAAGAACAGGGGAAAAAACCTCTTCCTTTTCTCTCTAAAGTTTCTGCTTCATAAGCTCTTTGAGGCAAGGACTACTTGACTGTGAGGAAGTGGCCTTGATTTCTCAGGCATCTTTAGACACTAAAAAAGAGCAACTACTGAACATCAGCAACCTCACAGATATGGGCTGCCAGAGGCAGCCAGAGTTCACCTCACATGGCAGGTATGAAACCTGTCCTCTAAGTAAATGTAAAATTCCTTGGCAGGCGGCAGCTGACAGTTCAGAATCCCAGGAAATTAAGTCAAACCATAACGCTTTTTTGGGGATGGATACCAGCACTACATATGCTCTGATGCTAGAGAATCAGCAAATGAGCAGCAAAGAAGATTTCAACATGCAAGAAAATATTGGCATGAACTCTGCTGGCAGAGGAAAGTTCTCAACAGATTTTAATACTCAGAACAATAAAACTTCAGCTGCAAAGCACTCTCTGCAATGAGGCTTCTCACTAACTCATGCTAACCAAGAGGACAAAGCATCTGTTTCTGAAGTCTCTCATCCTCTTAAGGTTACTGAAGAACCTCAGGCACAGATTTTAAAACCTGATCTACAGATACCACATCAAGCCAAAATCACATCAATACCACTATCTTTTTTCCCATCTAAACTACAGCACTTACTGTTAGCTGCAGCAAAAAGTGTCTCTGAAGGCAAGCTACAGAAACACAATCTGTAATTTATGTATGGCCATTAATAAAGATGGAAGAGAGTTCCAGCTCCTTTTGGCACAATATTCCAAAGATACTACTTTTCCAAGAAAGTGTCTACACCTCAAGCAAAGAAAAATTGCAACAGCTTTTGAAATGCCAGGATCATCTCCTTCCTCTTGTGACAAAGCATGGAGTAGGGAGTCATTAGGACACTGACAGGAGAAATGAGTGTTCTTGTCTTCACAAGTGACTCAATCTGAAAGAACCTATCAGGTTATGGAAAAATGGATGTGAGGGTCTACAAAAATCAAGCTGTGCAAGTTTGTTGCAGAACCGAGCACAGGCTGAACTCCTGAACTCTGAGGGGAAAATGTATAGGCTTGAGAGACTTATGAATATTAATACTTATTAATATTATTCTCTGCCCAGGGTAGGCTTAAAACAAATTTTAATGGTCATACAGTGCATGATAAGGGGGATTACATATTAAAGGGAGAATATGTAGTAGGTGACTGTATCTTCCTAGTGCCTCAGCCAGGGGGGAAAGGAGGAGGGTAGCATGCGGTTAGGAATTTAGGATAAAAGGAGGCTGCATCCACCAAAAACTCAAGAGAGACCCCACTGGGGCATGGCTTAGTGGCCTCTCTCCCTTTATTTGAATAAAGTTGATTCTTGCAGGGCTCCTCTGTCTCCTTTGTGGACACTGGCCTTTCACAGCGTGGTTTTCCACACAGCACCATCTCCCACATAGTTAATATTTCTTTTCCAGTGACTAAACAATGCAGCTGCTAAAGCCTACTGTGATATCTAAAAGGATCTGATTACTTTGAGCACTGCCTGGCTGAGGAACTCCTGGTCCTTGACAGTGAGCACTCACATAATCACATGAAAAGAGAGGAGCACATTTCTTCCAAAGGTTTTTTTGACAATTTACATTTGTTTTGTTTGCAATTCAAGGATTTTTTGGTTTTGGAATAATGGAAACCTTTAAAAGGATTCAAAACAAAGCATGTTTAGAGAAAATGCTATTCTTTTGAAAAAGGAGAAGGTTTTTCTAATAGATGTTTGTTCTCATCTAATTCTTACTTTAGTGACTGGCAGCAACTGAGACCCTCAAAGTAACCAATTTTTTTTCCTTGGTAAAATTGTTGTAGGTAGCTTTACATTTGAAAGCTATATGCCAGGGGGTAAAAAAATCCCAGACAACAAAACCATGAAAATCAAGGACAGTCTGTTACTGTGCCAATTTCAAGACTGTCCCTTGGGATATACTAGCTGATGATATGTCCAGTGAATGGATATGTAAGGTATATATGTAAGGTAGAAAGTGACTGATCTCTAAGACTATACTTCTAGTCCTCAAGAATTTCTGGTTCGATACTCACGTAGTGAATGAGTAAAAAGTAAGGAATGTTTCTCCATTGCGTCTTCAAAGATGAAGGCTTGAAAGTTAAAAGTTTTAAACTGTCTCTAACCAAAACTTTAGAAACAGCTTTATTTTAGAAAATGAGGCACCATGTTTGAAAGTCGTTAAAAGAGCTTGTAGTTGATACATCAGTCAAGCAAGCAGTACACTTTTTGATACATCAGGCAAAACGCCTGGATACCAACGAGCCAGCCAAGGAACTTTAAGGGAGCAAAGATGAAGTTCTCCACGGATGTGCTGTTGCTATGAGGTGGACGTGATGTTGCCACTCTCAGAACCCCTCTGTAAGCAAATGCCTAACCTGTCACAGGGGCTGCAAAATCTACAGTGTCGGAACTTCTGCTGTCTGTGCTGTCCTTCACTGTCGTGGCTGCTCCTATGAGGCTGCTCGTGCCCCACTCTACTGAGGACTGCACCCACGACATTTTTAGTGCCACAAATCAGTGATTTCCCCACCTGTGCTAAATATTCAAAAATCATGACTCAGATTCTAGCATCATGATTGGCTTAAAACTCAGGAGATTTTTCTTTTTAAGGATACAAGAGCCTTAGAGCTTTTAAAATTGTCATCTGGCTTCTGGGCTTCCTTTTCTGGAGTTTTCATAACTGTGAGAGCTGGAAACTGAAAGTGTTTACTGTGTAATTGCCTGACTGGTGGGTGTGACTTACAATAGAATCTTTAAGAGCCTGCAGTATCGGGTTTGATTTGTATATCCAGTTTTCACAGTGGAAAAAAAAAAAAAAGAAGAAGAAATTTGGCTTCTGTAGCCTAGTGCTGAAGAGGAACATAAAGGGTTTTACACTGTTACTCAGTTTGTGCACTGCAGGCATGGGAGCAAAATTGTCTGGTTACCTTTGGGGTGATGCTCTGCAGTCCTACAGGGGCCACACAACGCTCAGTGTGAGCTGGGGCCTCTGCAGGTCATTTGTGTTGCCCCTCTTAAGGTGCTGTGAAGCAGAGACTACCCCGAGCTTAGTGACTACCAGCTGGGCTCCTGATCTTCCCTGGATGCTGGAGCTGGGAGAAAAGCCAGTGTGTCAGTCCTAAAACAGTTCTTCATAGCCCAGAGGGACCCTTGGAGCAGAAAGTATTCTCAGCAGATTACTTACCTCTGTGTGATAATGCCAAAACAGATTTCAAGGCAGGAAATGACCAAGTAAAATCTGCATCATTCTTAGATGAGATGGTTGAAATGTGCTAATTATTTTGCATTTTCTTTTTTTAATATATTCTCTTATACAAGTTCCTTTTTGAAATTGAGTTAGAAAATTTAGAAAGAAAAGGTTTCCTGAAAGCCAGAAAATTATGATGAGGGGAAAACCACTTCATTTAAAAACCACTTTATTTTAAATTTTGCACACAAATGCTCAGATGTCTTAGCCCATATACACATTTCACACACACACACATGCACGAAGCCTATAGTTAAAGTGACTTAACCTTTTGTTAAAAAAAAGTGTAGTGATCCAAAAAACATACTGTTATCTTACTGTATTTTGAGACAAATGAGCTATGAGTCAGGTTCTGTTTTAGAAATGAACATATGTGGATGCTGCATCCAGATGACCTGATAAAGGTTCATATAAGGAGGCCTTGTACTCTAAGAGTGAAGGCTCAGAGCCCTGCCTGTTAGTTTTCTTGCACTGCAGTCTTCACTACTGGCTGCTGCTGTGAGGCAGCTGCAGAAAAATGTACCGCACAAGGTTTGGGATTGCTGTTTTAGAGCAATAGGAGATGCTGAGTCATTTTGGTCTGGTTTAAGAGCAGTGATGCAGGGCTGCAGTATCTAAGGCACAGCTTAGCCCCCAAACTTTTGAAGGAGCCTGTAAGAGTGTTCCTCTTGGGAAGGCGCTGCCTTGCCCTGCCCTGCCCTGCCCTGCAGGACCAGCACACATGTTCTCTGGATGGAGGCTTCCTTACTCCCCTCGGTCACAGGGCTTGGTTTTGCCCTCACTCCAGAGCACTGTCTAGCAATTCAAGGGAAACAGCACTCCGGAAAGGGTGAGCCACAGTCATAAAAATTATATTGTGAGACCACTCCTGATGGAAAAAAATTATATCTGTGAACTCTAGGTAGCAGGGGAATCTGTGCTGCTTAATTCCTAAGTCTGAGGTTCTGCTTGGCAGTCATCAAGTTTTAAGGTGGAAAAAGAAGGAAGAATTTTTTACAGATTTTTTGTTGAGTGTGTAAATAAGGACATTTTAAGGTACATGAATCTAGTCACTCTTATTTCAATTCCACTGGGGACCTTGAGATCCATGACACAAGGGGTTATCTCTTAAACTCAAGAACTGACAAAATGACACAACCAAGGCCACTGCTGTACATTAAGATGTGCACTGTAAGGTACAGTACAATACATTTATCATCGGTGTGACTTGCTGCTATTTACCATCCAAAAAATGCTGGAATTGGGACTTTGGTTCTTGCAGTGCTGGTAAATAAGCTCCATCTACTGGTTGTTGTGCATGACAAAGAGTTAGGACTGAAGACATTATTCATTTATGTAATACTTGCATTAAGACAGTCCTCAGTCATCTGTAGGATTGTTAGAGTTGTCTTCTTTTAGATTCACTCCAGTCAAGCACTTAAACTTTTGCTTTTGGAATTCTGAAGAAGAGCATAGAAAATGGATGCACAAATTTTCTGGCCAAACTAGGCCAGAATGTTTTCTCAAGGCAAAGGAGGAGATGAACGTGCCCGAGATGACTGAAAAATGGGTGCATGCAGACATGCCTGGATCAGAGTCCTAGGACTTGCAGGCTTAATTCCCTGCAATAATGACACAGAGGTCCTGGAATGCTCCTGACTTGCCTTAGGAAGATGGTGGCTGGGAGTGTGGTGGCTGGGTCCCTTTAAGAACTTCCACATTCAAACAATTTGGATTCATACCACTCCTAGCATTTTTGTTACAGTTGTCTACAACAGTACTAGAACTGTAAAGAAATCATTTTCCCAGGCCATTAAAATTTCTGAGTCTTGAAGGTATTTCTTCATTTTGTATCAAATGAAACCATGAACTTTCCTGAAAGCAAGGGTTTACTTTTATTTTTAAATAGCATGGTTAGATTTTCCAACTTTGCATGCATCTGAGCTTGACCTAGACAATCAAAGTTTTAGGTCTAATAACTAGATCAGAGGGAAAATAGACCATCAGGGTGCAGGTGCAGATGAACCAAATCCCCTATTGCAATATTACAATATTAATGGGACAGGACAAGTATGTTCCAGGTGGATCTGGTAAGTCTAGGCATGGTAGCCAAAGTACTCACCTGGCTTACAAGACAGCTTTGTGCAAGATTACATCCTGAGTCCAGAAGGCCAGAGTCTCATGAGTCTCAGACCTCCTAGAAGACCACTCTTGTCAGCTAGCTGTAAGGCCGGATTCCTTCTGCCTTTCTCAATGCCATGTTTACTCTCTGATTCATAATAGAAGTTGCTACAGAAGGAGAAGCTTCAATCCTAGAATCATCTCTTGCCTATGAATTAGGACGTGCATCTAAGAGAAGGAAGACACAACTTGTCCCTTCTCTAAATCAGGCTGTTTCCTCATCTCTCAGGTGAGGTCCCTGTTACTGGATTACAGGTTTTCTGTCTTACTCCTAGGCTTTCTGCTGAACTGTGGAGGCATCACTTGGCTTTTTCTTTGGAGACCTCATGCCTGAATAACTTGTATACAGAAGCATATCTTTGGTGTAGAGATGGATATTTAATGCCTTGAGGGAGCTCCCATTTTCTTCTGCTTCCTGTCAGCTACTTTCAGCTAAGTCATGAGAGTTTTAATGTATTTTCAAGCATGTAGCATATGGACCACAATTTCTGCCTTCATAAAAATGTTTACATTTCATAGCTGAAAAGAGAAGCACGTAAGCTGCTCCCTGTTTAGATAGAGTCTGAATGAGTCAACAGCGCAAGACTGAGTTATTAAGTAATGTCACCAAGCGACAAGGTCCTTAAGAAATAGCTGTTGCCAGTTTTAAGTCATGGTTTAACATAGCTGTCGTGTCTGAAAACATTGTGTGATCATTTAAAACTTTTGGCTTCAGTTTTTGTGTCTGTTGTTATTGGCAAACATTCCTTCTTTAATCAAACATTTTGGGACCTTATTGCTCTTACACAAGAAATGCTTAGGCATCAATAACAGTACTCTCTGGACAGTTAAAAAGCACAATTTTCACCTGTGACTAAATGTGCTTTAATTTACATATATGAGCATTTTTATTTGATGGCTCAGGTCTCACGGTTTCTCTTTACATCTAATGCCAGTGTGGAGATAATGAAAAACCAAGGGCAGCTGCACCACCGTTTTATTGTTCCCCACCTATAAGTCTCTGATACCATCTTTCCCCTAAAGCTTTGAGATGCTCTTATCCTTCTGACCACTAACAAAGGGTACAGCCCTGCCAGTCCATAAAAAGCAAGTAATTAACCCGTAGTGCCTCTTCTACCTTCCCATTGCCACTACTTAGAGAAAAGGGCACTGAACTGCCTGCCAGTCCTCAGTGTATCAGTACCAAAAACCTGAGGAGATGCTTGGCAAATCTTCACTGGGGCTGAGGTTGCACAGGGGAGCCAAAGCAGGGCCATTTGCCCCCTCTGCTTGCTCAGTTTTCCTCACAGGGGGAAGAGAAAACGGAAGTTTCCACTGGTAAAGGTTGTAGCTATGGTCATTTCAGCCCCATGTCAATACTGAACAAACAGATTCTTAAATTGTGCTCTGTTCTGCTTCAGTGCACACTCACAAATGGCAATCATCAGCTCAAAGGTTAATGTGAAGATGGTCCTTTCCCTATTACCATTTTGCCTTGTTGTCTGGGTTCCTATCACAGCCTAGCACTTATTCTGCTTTCTTTAGGGAGATTCAGCCAGAGTAGGTGGTTATGAACAGACAGATTGTGATGACTGTAGCTTGGCCCCAGTGCTACTCTGCCTGGAGAGTACTTTGGAAGTGGAACCATTGGCCAAGACCATGTAATTTAGAACAGTCATCCTAATATGGTGAGATTGAATATGCAGGAAACTGGAAGACAGAAGAAAGCAAGCTCTTGAAATTGAAACAACAGCAAATCAAAGATCCACATCTTTTCAGATTTCTTGGGTAAAAAACCCAGTTCCACCAATGAGGGAGACACATGCCTTTCAGTTTCTGTGGAAAGATTTCACTGCTGACGTTCTGAGTTCCTGCATCTCTCCATAAACACTGTATTCCTGTGCCTCATCTTTTTCACATATGTACTTCCTTTGTGACATGAAGAATCTGCTCAGCTTCATGTTTTTCTCTCCTGCCTCTTCCCTCCCAAGAGGGAGGCTGCCACTTGCTGTCTGTGTATACTCCAAACCCCATCTCCTTCTCTCAGAACAAGGTACCTTTTCCTTCTCGTAGTACAATGGTCAAAAGACTTCCCTTGGTCAAAGTGTGCTCCTTTGAGTTCCTTGAACTCTTAACACCCTTGTTTTCAAAAGCCATTTCCTGCTCTTTGTTCCTTTTTTTTTTCTGGGATTTTTCCATGACACATCTCCAGCTCTTACAGACCACTGGGTGCAAGGGCATTTCTTCTAAGACAGTTCTTCAGCCCATTTTAAATGGAAGACTATTAATGGCAGTGACTCACTTAGACATTTTTCACTTTTCAGGGAGTTATATGACACCAGCTGTGGTAGAAGATTGTTGATTCACTATAATATTAACCTTTCCACGGTACAGGAATTTTATAGCTTTATCCAGCATTCATAAATTTGAAATAAATAGGTTTTCCTACCTGTCATTCTTAGTTATTTAGAACAAGCTTTGGCCTCACATGAGTTTATAGAATTGTTTGATGCAGGCCTAAATACAAATATGACTACTGCCTAGAAATGTGGGGAAATTATATATTTGTGCCCAAATGTGAAGCCTAGAACATGTGAGAAAGGATGCAATATACAATGTTCCAGTGCTTTGTATTTGGCATCATTTATACACATCCAGGAGAAGATTTCCACAACCATTTCACTTGGTGGCTGGTAGCAAGGGTGTAAGTGACTCAACAGCAATGCTGCAGATTCTAGCCCAGAATTTTTTTCTGCTGTATGTGCTGTGTCATGACGAATGCCTCACAGAAAGGAATAATGATGTCTGCTGTAGGAAACAGGTTGCTTAAAGCCATTAAAAAAAATTCTTTCATTTCCCAGGCAAAGGAAATGTGGAGATTTGTTTGCAGAAACATAAATGGATAGGATTAAAAATTATGAGCTGAAGCTGTCTGATAACTAATCTGCAACAAAACTTATGTAAACAGATGCCATTCCATGGGAAATGTCTTCTCTCTGGCTGACTGACAGCCTTTCATGACTCAGGGGACACTCACACATCATGAGATTAAAATGAACCATTATTTTTCCAGTGGAGAAAACTGACAAAAAGGAATTCACTTGTACAAACCCTGTAGCAAATCAATGAAAGAACTGGGATAGACTCCCAAGGTTTACCCAGCATCATGGAGGAAGGTCAGGTTCAGCTTCCCACTAAGTGGAGTGCTGTGGGTATCAGAAGTGCTAGAAAGTTAAAGTGCTGAGGCTCTGCTGGGCTCTTCTGATGCTTCAGGGAAGAAGCTGGGTATTCAAGGAACAGAAATATAACCTGTGAGGGAAAAGTGAAAACAGCAGAGAACCTATTTTAGACTGATGCATTATTTGGTCTCTACAATTTTTTTTCAGCCCAGAATTCAGGTGTAATGGGAGAATGATGGTTTCTAGAAGAAAAGATTTGTGTTTTAGCTTTGCCTGAGACCACTGGATTAGGGTGTGTAACATAAAGGACTGCATGAGAGCTGGGAGAGACTTCACCTTTTTCCCTACTGCAGATGTGTATTTTGAGATTTGTTATGAGGCCAGTGCCTACACAGGTAGACCAACACTTTTCCTTTGATGAATTCTTAAAAGCCTATTGCTGAGTTTTGCTAGTTGGTTGGTTTTGTTATGTGTTTTCTTTATGGGCCAAGTTTAGCAAAGGAAAGTGTCTGCTTTTTCACTAGATTGCCTACAGTTACAGGCTTGTGCTGAGAGCATGGACAAGTATCTGGGAAGTATGGGCTAGTGAAAGACAGCTGATGCAAAGTAATTTTTGTTGCTGGTTGAATGTAAATGAAGACTTGCATTTACCGTGGTAAGAGGAGAGTTTAGGGTCACTGTGGTTTCTTTCAGTTCTGTCTCTTACTCACTTTTTTTTTTTTTCCAGTTACATGGTTCTTTCACTCAGGGGGAACACTGTTCCATTATTGCGATGTGCCCAAGCAAAATATAGAGCCACTTCAAGGCTGCTTTAATTGACAGAGAAGCTTCTGATTATTTTCTATTATCCCCAGGATATAAAGAATACAGTATTACAGTACAACATAAGCCAGTCCTGAGAAACTGACAGGGCCCTCATCCCATCCTAAGCAATGGATGGTTCTTAGAACAGGCAGGTATAGACCCCTTTCTCGTTGTTCTAGGAAAGCTTTTACATGGGTATTTGCACTCAAGAGCTTCTGTGTGTTGTTAGTTCAGCCCAGTGGAGTTTGTGGTTGCTGACAAGAAAACCTGTGGAATAGACTCATACCAGATACTCAGCCTGTCTATACATCACTGTTCCCAGCTCAACATGAAGCCAATAATACCTATTTAGCTTTTTGCTAATGATAGCTATGTGACTGGCATTCACGTTTGCACAGCTGTTGGAGGCCCCTGCATAAGTACATTAGGAATGTCATTACTGTTTACGTATTTAGTTATTTGCATGATTTATCACTGAGGTATCTAGACGCTCCTGGCCCATCTATCAGAAGATTGGAAATGACACCCTGCTCAAGCCCAGTTCCCCTGCTAGTGCAAATATATATATAATTTGTCATGAACTGATAGAGCTCTAGCTAGCTAAGTATTCAGTATTCTTCCCTCTCCTTTTGTTTTGCAAAAGCTTCCATCCTCCTTATCTTCCTTTTAAGTCTTCTCAGCAGGTATGCAAGTCCCAGTTCACCTGTATTTGAATGTGAGTGACCAGAATCACATGACTGAACCAGAGTTGCAGGTAGCATCTCAGCTATGGCCTACTGAATATTCACACTTCTGCTGTGGCTTTTCATACTGGGAGCACCTAGGATCACATTTCACAGAATCAGGGAATTGTTAGGGTTTGAAGGGATCTCTGGAGATCATCTAGTCCAATGACCCTACCAAGGCAGGGTCACCTAGAGCAGGTTACACAGGAATGTGTCCAGGTAGATTTTGAATGTCTCCAGAGAGAGAGACTCCACAATCTCCCTGGGCAGCCTGTTCCAGTCCTCTGACACCCTCAATGTAAAGAAATTCTTCCTCATGTTGAGATGGAACTTCCTGTGTTTTAGNCCCTAGCCCGGGGCTTGGCCGCTCCGTCCGACGACACCCCCCTGCCCCCCTCCCCCGCCCCCGGGAGTGGAAAAACTGGTCTTCACTTTTCACCAGGAAAGCGGAGTCGTGGCTTGAAAGACTCTCCTTTACTGTTCCCAGCATTCTTAGGAAACGCACAGAATTTTCACATCAGAGCAGCTGTTTGTTCATCCAGAAGGCCCCGTATTCCACTGAGCTCAAGGACGGATTTTGAGCAGAATAAAGACGTTTCTAGTGTGTCTCACTTTATAAAACAGGTTNAAGATCCCTTCCTAGTCTTCTCTAAACTAAACAGGCTGAGTTCCCAGTCTCTCCTCATAAGAGAGATGCTCCAGACTCCTCATCATCTTAGTGGCCCTCTGCTGGACCCTCTCCGGGAGCTCCATGTCTCTCTTATCCTGAGGAGTCCAGAACTGGACCCAGTATCCTATTTCTCACAGCTGCAACCACGGCAGCTCATAGCCGGGATCCCTCCTTCTCAGTCACTTCCAAATTGACTTCCAGTCTCTAGCATAAACTATGATTCTTCATCGCTAAAATGTATAGATTTGGGACTCATCCCAGTTCTATGACCTCAGCCTCCGCAGGCCAGCATTGCTCCCTGCGCGATGCGCACCTCTTCGCGTCCGGACCGCGCCTCCGGGCTCTGGGCCGTGCCCCGGTTCCGCCGGCGGGGCCGGGCTGCGTGCGCGGGGCCGCTGCGGAGGGGCCGGGCGGAGGGGCCGGGCGGGCCGGCTCTG
>VZTF01001657.1:2855075-2907912 GCA_013397755.1 Cnemophilus loriae
ACTGGTCTTCACTTTTCACCAGGAAAGCAGAGTCGTGGCTTGAAAGCCTCTCCTTTACTGTTCCCAAAATTCTTAGGAAACGCACAGAATTTTCACATCAGAGCAGCTGTTTGTTCATCCAGAAGGCCCCGTATTCCACTGAGCTCAAGGACGGATTTTGAGCAGAATAAAGACGTTTCTAGTGTGTCTCACTTTATAAAACAGGTTCCAAAATGGATTTTGTATCAGACACATTTAGTAAGTCACTGTTACATGGACTTTATACACCGATAATCTGTCTCCCCATATACCAAGTAAGCTCTCAAAAAAAGTGGTATCTGGAAAATACAAAAAATTTCATTTGTCTTGAAATGCTGAAAAGTATTTAAAATGGTTGCCACTTACTTTTCGTGCTTTGTTACCCTTGGATCCCATAGGAAATGCTTCACCTCATAGGCATTCTAATGATGGCTGTTTCAATTCTCATTTTATTGTTATGCATAACTTATGTATGCTGAACTGCATGTTATTTCCTCTTTTCTTATAGCATCGTCATGCCTGTCACCCTAAATCTGCTGCTTAATTCTTTCCTGTCCTCGTGGTGCTGCTGCTTCTTTTAATTTCTTCTTTATTGTAGCAGCTTTCATCCACTTTTCCTGTTCCTACGCACACTTCCACTACACATGCCAGCACCTGCCATTTAGCTAATTTCATCACCCAGGAAAGTGAATTAACAATGGAAGAGTAACAAGCTGGTTTCCTGTCCTGAAAGGAATCCTTAATAATGTGTATAGGACCTGACTCTCGAGTCTGCTTCAGCTGCCATCAGTTGGCATGGATAATTAACAGGGTTCCCTAAAAAAAAAATTCAAAAATAGTGCTCTATTGAGGGAAGATAATCAACCTTATTCACCCACAAAGGTGACATCCCTTAGAGTAAGGAAGTAGGACAAGAGACAATTCCACAGAGGCCACTGGCTCAGTGAAGCAGGCTCTAATTGTAAGAAGACAGAAAGTCGCTTTGAATCATGCCAGAGACCAGACTGGATCCTTTCTGCCCCCAGATCTGAAGAAAGTAGTAAGGCCTGTGCCTAACCCTGGTCCTGTTCCTGCTATGTATTGTAGAATCTAAGTTTAGACTTTAATGGATGGATATTTTGCAAATAGTCATCTCAGAGCTCAGCCTAAATGGCTGGTCAATGTTTTGTGTTTGGGAAAGAATTATAAAACTGTCACAGTTCATCAGTACTTTAGGGCATGTTAGAATGCACTCTAGGAAGACCTGCTTGGAGAGACTAAATTGGTTAGTTTCTAGTTTTCTGCAGAGGCAATCAGATCACGTGTTCTAACTTTTATTTCCAAACAGTTGACATTCTTCTCTGAGTTGCCAAGATGCTTACAGGAATCTGTTGGTTTAAGGCTGGTCGGCCCTCTCAAGCTTTCACCCTGCAAAGAGGAAGGAAGTAGTCTCCATACATCTCACCATAAAAGAAATTCATCTAATAGCTAAGGTGTTTGATAACAGGCAGGTGTTTGCCCAGAAACAGCTTTGGCTTTCTGTTATAGCAAAATGTTTAAGCTTTTGTCAGTGTTCTTTACTGTGTCCTCAGAAGTTTTTGGTCTTGAAAATAGCTAAGAATTCTTGCTACTGCTTGCTGCTTGGTGCAAGATGAGCATCCTTTATTCCACTACAAATTGTGTTTCAGCTGTAATTTAGAAGTCATAGGACTGGTATCTGTTTTTAATTGTAGATAATAGTGTGGTTATTGTGCACACTGAGAAGTACATGCAGGTATGAAGCTTTCCAGGGGATAGCTCTGATCACAGTTTCTGTGTAAGAACACATTTTTTTCAGTGAGATTATAAAACAAACCTTCATCAGTGGAATTATTTCATGAGAAGTCTGTGTGACAATACACTCATAGAAGAGACTAAGATGGAGATAAGATCACAGGCCATAGCTAAGTCTGGCAGCATATGTCTTCACTCTTTAACTAAAGGTAAAACTTCCTCACTGCCCTCCATGGTCCTGTAGATCAGTTAGAGTTACTTCTTACACCTGTTAAGAAGTTCTTCAGGATTTCAGATCCTGAAGGACCTAGATCTTCAACACAATCAGCAATCTTTAAGACCTTATATTGAAATTGAGGTTATTCTCTCAATAAAGTAAATAATTTGTTTGGGCTTGATTTGGTTTAGTTTTTCAAAAGACAGTGCGTGTGTGGAGATCAGAGTCTGTCCAGGAAACCATGCCTAGTATTCCCTTTTCTTCTAGGTTTTAAAGAGAGCTGCAGATTATGAAATATTTATCTTTATCCTCAGGAGAGGGGTTTTTGTAAACAGTGAACAGTTGGATAGACCAGAAATTAAGGGAGGTGTTGGAAAGAGAAAAAGATCGTAGAGGGCTTATAAGCCACAAAGACTTCCACAAGGAGAGTGAGAGACAATTTACGGTGAAAGGGGGTGATAATATTGAACGATGTGTGTTTAGGTGTCTCCTGGCAATAGAAAATTAGTGGACTGAAACTGCGGTATGGCAGTAACTTTCTTCTTCTTGAAGTGAAAAATGCCAACCTAGCTGCAAAGCAACAGCATCAAGCCAGTAATGCAGATGCAAAATCTGTTTCTTCTGCATCAAACTCTAAATCAACATAACATTCCTAATTCACATTCTAGCGGCTGTAAAAGTTCTTCCTCTTTATTAGTGTGTGTATGTGTGTGAGCTGATAACCCTGACTTGCATGGATGATAAAATTTAATGAAAAAGAACCAGTCAAGAACATTTGCAGGATTTATGGCTGGTTCTATTTGCCAAATTGAGTTTAGAAGTGGAGAATGAGGTTTTGATATAAGCTTCTTCTTTTTGCTTGCTCATTTTGAGGCAAAGTCTAAGCTTGCATAATCTAAATAGTTTACAGTCACGCCAAGCTGAGGCTCATAGAGAACTTTTAAAAATGAGCACTATGATTTATTTCTGGAGAGAGACATGAATATTCTCTTTCTAAATGGTTTCTAGGCTCACAGTGGGGATTTTGTCTAATTCAGGCTGAATTACAAAGATGGGACTAGAACTGACTTCCTCAGTTTTGTTCTCAGATATTATATGTAGCCATGCCTTGTAATCCCTTTTATACCCTTCAGTTGGTTCTAATCAGCATAAAAATAATGGAGAGTGTCTCAGTGAACTGGTTCAGCTCTCTGAATAACCATGCCATGCTCTGGTGATCTCAGCAGTGCATTAAGGCTTTACCTGGGAGCTTTAGTCTTCCTTTAAACAGGTCTTTCCTAGTGTTTTCTTCCCATATCTATTCTTTGCTCCTCTGATTTTTGTTAATTTTTTCCCCCTTGTTTAGCAGTCTGACAGAAATCTCTTTAATGTATATATTAGTTATATAATAATATAACTGGTCAGTGTTGTTTCAAGGGAGCACAACACAAGATCATGCCATTATTTTCAAAAAGTAATGGTTCCCTTTTTCCTTGGTGATGGCTTCCTTTAAGAGTAATAGCTGGAAAAGAAAATATGGAATTATGGAGATAGAAATGCACCATGTCAGATGTTCCTGGTAGTAGCTATTATACTCTAGAATAACCTCTCATGGTAAAGTCAGGTCACTGTTGCTTGGAGTATTTAAGATAGTATTGCACATAGCATCAGGGAAGAGTTTGTTAGCTCCCAAGAAACTGATAAAATGTTGTGGTAGATATTCACTTCATCCATTCTTACACCACACTCAATTAGTTGTGGTGTTTTGTTGTTTTTTTTTTTCTTTGTAAAAAAACGGTTTATTATTGGTGAAATCTTTTACAGGGCTTATAGGCTATCTGAAGGACAGAATGAGTTCTCCAGAAGTGAAATACCAGAAAAAACCACACACAGCTCATATCACATGGCTAATCCTTCTCATAAGGTGTCGTTCATCCTTACATCTGAACATTGTGGATTACAATCAGAAATTTCAATGAAGGATGATATTGGAGAAGAAGAGCTAATAGCAAGTAAATAATTCCAGAGATTTTTAAATTATGTATAACAGAGTCCATACAATAACAAACAGCTGATGCTTCTCAATGAAAAAGAACAGCAGTTCCTTTTCTGTGTAGATAAGGAGCGTGATGATGAAGTGGTGCAAATAACAAAGCACTCTGCTTTTGGGACACATAAATGTCCTGTGATGTTTCAATAGGCTGCAAGGCGAAAAGAGCAAAAATAGATGATACATGTGGGAGGATTTTATCGGGTGGGGAAAACCAGTGCATTCTTTCTGCATTCCCCAGCACTGCTCATACAGTGGTGGACAGCTGACCTCCCATCTGAATGACATTCAGCCATGAATATTTCAAGGGCAAGCACTTGTCAGTGACACTTGTCATGATCCACTGAAAACCATTTGAACTGCATGGGATAATGTCAATGAATTGCAGTCTAATGGCATTACTTAGGGAAACCATTCAGCTGGTGTTGGATGATGAATATTAAATATCTCTGAATATTCTGGCACTGAACTCTGCCTTTCTTGTGCATGAAGTTCTTCTCCAGTACCAGAGGCACAAACAGCAATATTCTCTATATTTTTATATCAGCTGCAGATTTTTTCTTTAAATCCCAGAGGATGAATTAAATCAAAGAATCATAGGATCACAGAATCATTTAGTTTGGAAAAGATCTCTAAGATTATTGAGTCCAACCATTAACCCAGCACTGCCAAGTTCACCACTAAACCATGACCCCAGGTGTCTCACCTACATGTTTTTAAACACCTCCAGTGATGTGGACTCAACCACTTCTCTGGGCAGCCTGTTCAAATCCTTGACAACCCTTTCGGTGAAGAATTTTTTCCTGATATCCAATCTAAACCTCCCCTGTCACATCTCAAAGCCATTTTCTCTTGTCCTATCACTGGTAACTTGGGAGGCTGACCCCCACCTCACTACAACCTCCTTTCAGGTAATTGTAAAGTTTGCACAGTTACTAGGAACTTGTATGCAAAGTCACTTGAAATCATTGCTACTTCTTATTTTTCACTCCTTTGGACACTGGTATTTGGTTCCGTCGCCCACTCCCCCAGAAGAGACTTCTGGGATGTACACTCAGCACACTGTTTTAAAACTGAAACACTGCTCCATTTAACTCGTGTTACTGTAAGAACAGCACCATGCTATATATTGGGTACCTGGTAGCTGCTAAATTCTAGCATGAAAGTTAGTAATCTGGAACACTGGTGTCTCTGAAGAATTACTCTGATTCACATGAGAATTGACTTAGACTTTTGTTAAGTTTTTCCTTTGTGGCTTTTATCACTGGTAGAATACAAGCATTCACAGATATCACAGAAATTCCATACTACTACATGTTTTAAACTATTTATGGATTTGTTTTCCTGTTTTCACACTGAGTCATCCATGCAGGTATTGCATGACCTCAAAAGATTTCTTGGAACTGATGTCAACTGGATAATCCAGTACTGAGTAAAGTTATTAGCTGTTGAGTTACTTACAGTATAAGTTATATTTCTACTTTCTAAAGTATCTCCAAATCTGTGTCATAGAAAGAAAGAGAGGCTGTGGACGTTCTTGAATGTCTCTTCATGAGACGTGCCATAGCAGATTTCTTACTATCACCTGCTCCACTTTGCTTTCAATTGGGTAATTGTTAACAAACTGCCACTTGCTTGAGACAACCAGAGCTTGTTTTGCAGTCAGTGGCTCGAGTCTGCAGCCAGCAGTCTGAATAACTGAAGGCTCATTTCAGAGCTAGCTGAGTTTCCCCACAGCTGTACCGCCATCTGGCCTGTTTCTGTTACATCATGCTCCATGTCTCATTATTCTTTTCCTATGAGCTGTCCTTGTGTCTATTAACCATCACAACTGCTTGTTTTCCCTTGCCTGGGATTTGGTCCTCTAATCTCCTCTTCAGTGTCTTCAGAATTTATTCAGTCACAGAGTATTTTTGAGCTGACTGAATGAGTATTCCCTTCCCTCAGAAAAAAATGTGACCTCTGTAATGTAGGTTCCAACCTTTGCCATGCCTTGCTTATCTACCCCTCTAACCAAAGAGATTTGGGGCAAAACACTCCAGGATGGCAATTACAGCAAGGAATTCTGGAAAAATAAATGGCTGTATGTAAATGCTCCAGAGGGAATGTAGGAGAGAATCGGCTGCGGGCCTCTTCTCCTTGCAGAGGGTGTGACAGTATATTCAAGGTACCACACAGCAAGTTAGCTGAAAAGGGAATTACAGAAGAAGCTGCCTATTGGAGGACACAGATGAGACAGCAGGCATCTGAAGAGTGACAGTTTGGGGCAAGGAAGGGACAAATGAATTTGCTTCCTTCAGTTAGATCTCAGAGCTGAAGATAGTGGTGAGTAACAGGAAACTTCCTCCAGTTCTGCTGGGCTAGAGGGAAAAGGGAGTCTGCCTGTCAGGAGAAAGCCATGCTGACGAGTGAGAGACTAGCTTCTCCTGGTTTCTCTGCCACTTTGTCTTTTATCCATTTTGTAACTGATCAGGATTAGGATAACTTAACTGAAGACCCAGATTCCTGACATCAGGATGAAAAAAAGCGGAGGGGACCCAGTAAAGCAAACTGAGAATGAGATCAAAGTTTTTTGCATTTTACTTGATATTTTAGTATCTCTAAGGTGAATGAAATAGAGCTTGTCTATGTTAACTAGTTTATTGGCTGTCATTTTCACAAACTTATTTATCAATTTAAGAGGCCTGTGTCCCTTCCCTTGCTTGAAATATCTTCCCCTGTCATCTGTGCCAGTGCCACACAAGCAATGTGGGACTGAGCTCTAAGTGATGGTACAAACATCTGTCAGGATGACTGTGGCATGCTTGCCTTTCTTTTCTCAAAGCAAAGGTCACTCGTGCTTATAAGCAGAAAAAAAAAAAGCTAGAGAAAACAAGACTGTTTACTGTCTCACCTCATTTTTTGAAGCTTACCTCACTTCTTAGTCCTGTTATATCATATGGACTCTTCTGCTTTGCATCCTCTTCTGTCTTCCAGGGCCCTTATCATCATGACTAAACCTTTAAAGTCTTTCCTGTTGTTTTCAGGACTGGAGGTTTCTAGTTAGAGCTGCATATAAAGTTTTAAAGAAAGGACTGTTGGGTACTGTCATCATCACGTGTAAGCGTGCATAATTCTGTGCACTTTCAAAATGATGTCAGTTGAAGCAAGCTGGTGGTGGATGTTGTCTGAAGATCTCTTTATTTGGCAGGTGCAGGAAACCTGGACGAGAAGTTTCATAAGAAAAGGTCAAACAGAAGAGGTAAACTCTCCGTTTTACAGGTGTTAAATTCTGCTGTAGTTCAAAGTCTACATAAAAAAAAGAGTGAGTAAACATGAAACTAGACAGCATTTCTATTACCATTAAGCAGTTAGATTCAGAATCAGAGAAACTAATGCTGGGCTCACGTATGGTAGCCTCAGTCTCTCAAGCCTCTCACTCTCCCTGCGGAGGACTCGGGGAAGCCAGTCTGAGGTCAGCGCAGCGTGTCCAAGCTCAGTGCCTGGTGCATGGGGTGGCTGTGCTGACCTCACTGGCCATTGTGCTGCCCTCACTGCCCACCCTCTGCACCAGGATTGTCCCTGTGGGGTTGCACAGCACTTTGTCTCTCCGGCTTGGAAAACTGGATGATGTTGAGTTTCCTCATATATATACAGCTTGGAGTAGGTCCAGATCAGGATGCAGTTTACCTGAGACCTGATTTAAAGCTGTCATTTCTAACCCACCTTTCCTATTTTCTCTCCTGCCCATCTCCTGTTTTCTGTTTTCCGAGGTGGGAGATGCAGTTTTATCTATGTGATTCTATGTGCTATAGAGTGGTCTTAGTTCACTCTCCAAAATATTTATGATTAACTGAAAGACCTGGAGAAGAAAAGATTTAAGACGGAAATTGAAGAATGTGCTGGTGAAGCTTTCCTGGGTTCTGAAAGGGATTTTCATATTATGTTACATATCAATCATGACAGATCAAGAAAGTTATTTACAGATGTGTTTGTTAGAAAAATAACATGGACTAGCATTGTCATTTTTGTGTCAAAGGAGATCTCTGATTTTAGCTTGTAGCAGTCTTAAAAGCCTTAAGAAAGCTTACGTTTAAAGTAGTAAGATGGCGAAAAGAAAGCAAGGTGAGGCTGTTTACATAAGCAGAAGGCAAAGTAGAAAGTAGCAGTAATGTTTGTCACAGATAAAGTGGCAAAAGGACTGGAGGCAACAGAGCTGGAAAAGTGGAGGTGACCGTAGTCAAGGAATAAGGTTACAGGCCCATGGACAAACACTTTGGCAGTCTCTCAGGCAAAACATGGTGGTCTTTGCAAAGCTGTGGAGAAAGGAGTAGTAAGATTTAAACAGAGTCAAGATATAAGGAAATCTGGGAGGCAGGATGAGGAAGGCTGGTGCCTTGCTCATGCCTAGTGAGTGGGAAGATGATGCTGTCATCCCTGATGAGAGGAGAAGGAGATGGAAAAATGGGAAGAAGCTTGAATCTTAGTCAGACTATAATAACAGGCCTTCAGCAAACCCTGAGGTGTTGTCACTAGTAGATAGACATTCACCATCTAGCTATGTTTTAAAGTGAGTTTCACAATGTGTTTCGAAAGTATTGATTTCTTTATGCATTTTTTCTCCTCCCTGTGAACTGAACAGCTAAGCACAAATGTACTTTTGAAATATCTGGTAATTCTGCCCCATCCTAGATTCTCCATTTCTTATGAACAGTTTTAATCAAGACAACTGAGAACATCAAAAGAAGAAAAGATGATCTGTGCTTCTTTTGTAGAATGTGAAGTGAAACAGACTTTAAGAACTGAACAAAAAGGAATAATTATAAGAACTGTTCTTCAAAGGAACTGAGACAGGAAAATATCTGTCAGGCAAGCAATTTTCTTTTGTAATAGACATTGGGCAAAAAGAAATCCTGGAAGAGCATGAGTCTACACTGCTAAGTACACAGAAGTGATAGAAAGAACTGACGAGGGTGCTCAAACTACTCAAAGCCTGTTGTTTTCCACAGGGAAAACTACAAAACCTTGGGTTTTGACAGATGTACTCATTGTTGGATAACTTCATGGATCTCCAAAAGAAATTAAACATTAAAAAGAAGAACAAAATTAGTGTCAAAGCTATTTCAAAAGAGCAGACGAAAGTGCTCAGTAGCACCATCACAGTGTGCATAGAATAGAAATGTGAATATAACCAGCAATCAGATTCACCATGAAGAAACTTAGGAACTATAGCATTTAACAGTAGCTGAATGGAATTCAAAAGTTACTGAGTAGTATCCTGACCTTCAAGATAACCATCTGAAAATGCTAAGTGGAGGAATAGACTTTTTTTTGTTTCTTCATAGGCACCTTTTCACTCTCCTCATAGGATTCACATTTGCTGGAGCTGTGGGTTTCAAGATGTGACATTCTTCAAAAAACTGAAGTGTAGAATTTGGATTTATTTGAATCCTTCGTCTGATTTGGAGTGGAGATATGAATTTAGATGTCCACATCTCTCCAAGTGAGCAGTCTAATCACTGTGTTAGTAGATGTTAGGAGTGTCAAAGTGGAAGGCAGCTTTTATGGTCCTATTTTGTGCTAAGTAGACAAAACACATAATAGGCCCATGTCCACAGGAATTAGAGTTTTGATGCCCTGTGAAGAAAGGGGGGATGAGGACCTCAAGATGTAATGGTATAAGGCCTTGAACAATCCATGTCAGGTGATCACTTTGATGGGATAACTTTCCTTACGAGATAGGTAAAAAACTGAAGTCATCCATCAAGTGAATTATTCTCAGCAGTCTGACTATATTTTTCAGTTTTAAATTTTTTTTTTCTTCTGATTTTAACCTTCCTTCTTTGGGGCAGAACTCATCATACTTTCATCATACTTTCATAATCTACCTCATCTACTTGAGCTTTCCAAGGAGTGTTTTGGCTTTGTCTGTGAATATGTTTGCACTATTGGCATATTTTGGCTAAGAGGATTCTGAAGAGTAATTTCTGAAGGAAGAGGATGTTAGCAAAATGCAGAAGCATTTCACAACTAAGCCGGGGATGATACTTTCTTCTGTGTCCTGCCCAGCCTTCCTTTTCCCATCCTTGCTTACTGATTTGTGGGCTGACTACTGACATGTCTTCTCCATTTCCTCCTCAAACGCCTTTTACATTTAGGGGTTTTGGTTTTTTTGTTTCTGAATCCCACCACATCCTCCATAATATTCTGTAAACTTCATGCTTCAAAGATGTTCTAAATATTTCAGATTGTTTGGCAGCAAAAGCTCTTTAATCAGCTTTGACAAATGTTCATTTAGACATGTTCTTCTATATATTATCCTGGTGGGATACCTACAGGTAAATCCAATGACTTTTTCACATTGCTTTTCCCCTTTTTGGAAAATATCAGACTATACAGATAAAGACTGAAAGGCTCTGACATTGTTCATAGCAATGAGCTTATTTGAGCTAATAAAGAATCCATAATCCATTCTTAAGAGCTGGCACAGGTTCCGTTCTCTTTTATAGGTATTTTCTTTTGAGCATAATTTCTTTTCTCTTTCATCTTCCTTCAGATATTGAGTGTGAAACAGCTGTAGCTCTGCTTCAAAATCTCTTCCTTCTATTTTCTTTTTTTGTTTCCTCTTACAACTGCTAGCAGAGAACCTGATGGTCATACACAGTAGTTATTATATATCATTGTGCTGGTACGTATTGACTTGAAACTTTTAACCTCATCTCTACTTTCTGAAATCTCATGCATAATGCTAACACATCATATGTCTATGATCTAAACAGACATTTATCACCAAAATGGTGCTAAAATCAAGAGCTCTTATGGATGCAAAAGATTTATTCTCATTCCCAGTTAGCTGATTTCTGGAGAACACCATGGTTTACACAAAAGAAAGCATGTATTGTTGATGGCCCCAATACTGTTGATAAAAAACATTTAAATAATATTTTCAAAATAGTTTTTAGGTTTTCTGATTTTCACAATAACATAAATGTATTTTCTTCTTCCTCTTTCTCCATGGCAGGTGATCAAAAAAAAAGATGAGATTTTAAAATCTGACTCATGAAACACTGAGTTTCTGGGTATGTTTTACTCCTTCCATGACAGAAAGGGCATATACACAGGAAGAGAAGGCCCTCTTTATAACCTACTGTATTCTTCACTCCTACAAATTGTCTTCTCAGTGCAATATGTGAACTTGCACTACCAAATCAAATTTCATACCTCTCTCCCTCTCATCACACATCAGCAACCCACATCCTCCCACATCCTGAGCCAGAAGTGCAGCTCCCAGCACAGCCTGAGTTCCTCCACAAGTACTGCAAGTGAAGCAGCCAGTCAGCATGGAGCCACTGGCACACACAGACACAAGCTGTTATTAGTTGGTGGGCTGAAGGTAACTCCCTTCGTAGAGTGATGGCTAATGTTCAGATCAGCTCAATGCTTCCCCACACAAGGAGCTGGAAATTGCTTTTTCCACCTGAAAGTGGCTCTGAGCCCATGATCACAAGGACTGTTTGGCCTCTCTGGGCATCAGCACCAGTCCCGGAGCATTCTCATTGGGAAGTTTTGCTAGAACTGACCAGAATTTCCCTGGCTGTGACTTGTGCTCCTTGCCTCTCAGCCTTTCCCGGTGTGTCTCTGAAGAGGATCTGGCTTGGTCTTTTCTACCACCACCCATTTGGTAGTTAATATAGCAGGTAGATACCTGCCCAGACGTTTCTTCTGTAGGCTGAACAAACACAGGTCTCTAAATCATGTATTGCCGTTCTCTAGACATCTTGGGATACCTCCATTGGACCTCCTTCAGTTTGACTGTCTTTTTGTGTCCTGGGGAGCTCAGACTGGGTACAGTACCCTGGATGTCATCTCAAAAGTCCTGGACAGAGAGAATAAGCACTTCCCTTGACCTGCTGTCTACACTTTCACTATTGCAGCCTAGCAGGGCATTGACCCTCCTCCCCCATTAAGGCTTATTGCTGACTCATGTTCAGCTTCTCTGCAAGCACAAGTTGCAACAAGAGTTTGTGGCCATGCAGCGCAGGGCTGCAGCAGGTGTTCTCTGCTCTCTCACCATGACTGTTTATTTCTGGGTTTCCTTTTCATGGCGTAGATTAGATACTGCTCCTTTAGCTTCCTCACTGGTAGTGGGCAAGGGGAGGTAAATTGTGTCCAAGAGTGAGTTAGTGATGCTGTTGCTTGTTTCTGGATACTGGTAATATATTATGTGGCCATCTAGTCAATATAGGCTATAATTAGGCATAAAATTCACACACACACAGAACACCAGAACTTTTCAATGTAGAGTGCTTCTGCAGCAAGCTCAGTAATGGAGGAAAGTCTCCTATAGGCTGTTCCTGTCCAGTTACATATCCGTATCTGTTCCAAAGCCGCCTAGTTGCTATTTAACTGGAGACACAGATCATGACAGTATTCAGTATTATGTGTGCTCCATCTCCCAACATGACAACTATTTATAGCTGTATTGGTGATGGACACTTCTCTGAAGTCTGTTATGTCTCTGTCCACACAGCCTAGTCACTTCATGCTGCTACATCTGGCTGTGCAAACCCATTTGTCATTCCTGGACTCACTCCAGAATGTTTTGCCAAGCCTTACAGACTGAGGCATTTTCTTTGCTGTTATTATGTTGCCACAGTAGTTTATCTGGCAGCAGTAATGACAACTGCGGCAGGTCACTTTAGGGTCATACAGCACTCTTCTTCTTCATTATATAAGGCTGTCATTGCTTATAAGTATTGTCTTTTAAACCGGGTGTAAAGGAGGCTTGACTGTGTTGGGTGGCCAGCACCATTCCTTGACTTATGCTGTGTAGGTTATGTTACAACCTTCCCTTGTGCACTATCCCACAGTTGCATGATATTGCCATTTACAGAGATGGCTGCTTGGGGCAGCAGCAGAGAAGCTGAGGAAGGGGGCCAGGTGCTTACCAGGTAGAGACCTCCCAGTTAACATTAGAAGAACATCTGTTAGTTGCCTCAGAGAAGTATTGAAGGGGAAACTCTGTGATCTGCTTCTTGAAAAAGGGAGATGCTTAGGAAGTTTCTCTAGAGATTTTAGCTGACAGAAAATATGTAAGGAAACAGGAGGCTGATAGCCTCAATGGTAAAGATGAGTTGTGCTGGTAGGAATTATACTAAGGACTAAGTATGAAGATCTAGAGCCATCTGGAAAGGCTAGGTGGATAATCTTGTGTTGCCTATTAAATTTTTCAATAAATGCAAATCCCCAAAAGGCAGATGTTCTCTAGGACTTGTCTAACTTGCCGGGAGAATGTAAAGGGAGCTGTGAGACATGATGTTAGCAGGGTTCCAGTCTGCCAAAGGGATGCATGCCCTGGGAATACACACAAATGCAGACTGAAGACAGAGACTGCCTTTCACTTCAGGAGTGTCTATGTTCAGTTAATATTTCATTGCTCTTTTGCTCCTCTCTAAGTCATCTATTGTTCTTTGTTTCTGGGGCTTCTCCATGAGAGAGTTGAGTCTTGGTAATATTAATTTGCTTTGTTTTTTGGGAGCAAGTGCCATTTAAAGCTATTTGTTAGCTTGCTTTCTTTATTCAGTCCAAGTATTGGACTTGTTTCTTCCTTTGTATCTTTGTCTTACATGGATTTTCATGCCTTCTTTTTTTGCCTTGCTTCTCTAAAATGCCAAGCATCATCTCCCAAATTGCTGTTTATATGTGTGTCCTGAATTATCAACTTCCACCCAGTGGACTGAGAAGTACTGCTGTGCTTCCATTGCTCTTATTGGAATTCTGCTTTGTTTAAAAAAAAAAAACCAAATCAGCTAGATAAATAAGTAATGTGCTCTGTTTACAGAAGTAGAGCTGTGCCAGGAACAATTTGGCTTTTAACTGAATCATCTGACTTTGGTTTATATGTTAATGCCTTGGGAGAAGGGACATATGTGTATCAAGACAGACATACTAGTGTTCAGTAAAATTAGTCATAGAGAGGAAAGCACCACCCCAAAAGCTTATAGAAATGTCAGATGTGTATATAAATATATATTAGAAAAAAGAGAAGAAATTGAGAATGTTCACAGTATTCCATATCCAAATATAAAGGGATGTTGTGGTCTTGATAGCTTGAGAAATGATTTTTTTCTCTTTAAAGTAATAACTATCTTTTTTTTGAGAAAGACTGCTGATAACTGAGAAACACATCTCAAATGTTAATGTCATACTGAGACAGTTCTGACCACGTAGTATGAGCTGGAGCAGGCTGAGTAACTAGGCTGACATTTAATGTGAGTAGTATTAGTGTGGGGGTACTTCTAAGTACAGCTGTCATCGTGAGCCAGTTCCCAGAGTGGGAGGAGAATAAGAGCAGGTATCCAAATAAATCCTGGTGTCAGCTCTGTGATGGTGTCTCAGGCTTGAGCAAGGGTCCAACTGCTAACAGCATGTGTGGTACCTCTCTGTTCTCGGAAAGCTGGAGATGACTTCTTAAGTAGCTACATTGTATATGCTAAGTTTTCTAAACACTCTAATTTTAGTGAATTGTTTCATCTGAACACAGATATCCTGAATATTAAAAAAAAAAATGGATTTGCCAGCTTCTATGCCTATAACAAATGCAGTAAGCTTCGGTTCTGGAGAGAAAAGTAGAAAGTACCTCAAATATGAAACATCACCCAACCAACATTTACACAGGAAGAAATGACATTTTGTCAGTTGCCATTCTCTGAAGGGATCCTATATTCCAACAGAGCTGGAGGCAGTTGTGAAACTCATGTAGGTGTAAGCAATGGGAGAAATAATTTCTATAGTGTTGGCCCACAGCCAACAGAAGAAAGAATATGTTCATCTTTCAGGACTGGCCTTTTTTTGGCTCAGACTCTGTCAATGATCCAGAATCCAAACAAAACTTTGGGCTTAGAACACGGAGCAATACACTTGGAAGCAAAAATTTTATTAATGCTTTAGTCATTGATACACTGACTGCGGTGAAACTAGCAGCAAACGTAGCTCAGGTTTTGCAAATAATTTTATGGTTTTTGAAGAGGTAATTTCTAATATTACCTGGGATAACTGCAGAAGTTAGTATAAAATTTCAGGAAAAACAAACTGGTGAGGCTTTTGAGCTGGCTGTTGACACATGCTGGCTTTCTTTGCTTACTCAGAGGAGTCAGACACAACATGCACAGCCTTCTACTCTCATCTTTCAACTCTTTCAAGCTTAGACAGCTTGACAGCATTGTTCCAATACCTGCCGTGGGAGAAGCCACGCTGCACCTTTTCACCAAAGTGAGTGGGGTTGGTCCCAGGCTTGAAGAAATTAGCTTTTCCGAAGTGTAGTTAGAATTTTAACGCGTACAGAGTAAAGTGTGGAATTAAGGAAGTTCCAAAATATAGGTGTAATGAAACAATTCTGTCATTCCATAAGCTACTGATACAAGAAATTACCTTGGGGGTTTGGGTTTGGGTTTGTCATTATTCTTCGGGTAAAAGAACACTGCTTTATCTATAGTGCCTCAGAACTGTTGGGAAGTATTCTAGGTGAAATTCTCAGATGATGAAAAACAGCAGAATGTCATGGAAGAAAATGAGGTTTGCTAAACTCATCTAGATGATAATCTGATCCCTGGAGGGTTTTAATATCTTCATAAATTACTAAAACACCAATATCATTCAACCAAACCATCACTCAGAAAATGAATGTGCCCTAATGGGTCACAGGACTATACATATTTCCTGTTCTGTCCTTCACGACATACAAACATGTTAAAATAATCATATATGTAGATTTGTATGTGGTAATTAGATTTTACAGGTAAATAGTTTTTCACTGTTTGTACAAAATTGAAGAGCACTTTTCTTGGTGCACAAAGAAAAAAAACCATGATAAATCAGCTCATGAAAGTGAAGTATCCCAGTGCTGGCAAAGGAAAAGATACTGAGTTCATTAGATAAGCTGTAGAGAAAACAAAAGAATGCATTTCATGGTAAAATTAGATGACTTTTTCTCAGTACACTTTAAGTACTATTGTCTTTGTTATCTAGTATGTATAGCCAGGGTGTACACACATATATTTGTGCTTATCTTCAGGAAATTCAAATGTATGTTCTGAGCGGTCATCAAAATTCACTAAAAGGAACAGTGAAGCACAGTTGACTAGGATAATTTTAAAAAGTTCACAGTGATTGATCAAAAACTAAATAGAGGAGGCATCTTAGCCTTTAAAGGGCTTGGGAATGTTGGTTATCACCATTTTCTGGCCTTTATATTTGATGAGGGTTATATGTATTTCAGTTTTACTGAGACATGTACTGTTTTCTTGCATGTAAGTTTTGCCTGACCAAAAGAAGAAGAGCTTGGCCATTTGTCTAGAATTTCTAAATGTTTGGCATCCTGGAAGTCCTGCTGACGTTGCCAGTATACATAGATTGACTGTCCAGTGCATGCAGTGTGATCCCAATATGTGAATGATTGTGCATGCAGTTATTGTACCTACTCAGCATTTTCCTATGCACACAGTTCTTTCTAGTATTAATGCCTCTGTGCATCAGGAACTTTATGTCTGCTTTTAAAAAGCAATACACATATGAGAATTGTGATACTTGTTTCCTTTCTAAGAGGAATTTTATTTTATCTACTGCTGCTGCTGGAAGGAGAAAATATGAGCAAAGAACGATGGTTGCACAGGTAAGGTGTAAAACTAAAGATTAGACTCGGGTATGTAATTTGTTTTGGCTAGTGGCTCAATTCCCCATATGTAAAGAGGAGATAACTCCTCTTACCATACCATTAATTAATGTTATTGATTAATTTGTTAACCACAAATTAACCCAAGTGCATAAAAATCTATAGCAATAGTGTGTGTCCTGCAGAGCAGGTACTCATTTATTTCCTAAGAGGCATCTAAGGAAGACTGCCTGGCTACTTTAACAGCCTAAAAGCTGCAGTCTAAGGAAATATTTTGCCCGCCCTATCCCATTTTTCCAAATAAAAGCTCTTTGATCCAGTGTATCGAAAAGTTGCCTAAGCTGAGTGGTCTGAAACAGCTGGTGTCTACATACAACACCATTTGTTGACTTGCCCATTTATTAAATATTATGTAGGAATTTTTCAGTTCCTGACTACCAAAAATTCAACTTCTGGAATTCCTCTGGAATTCTTTGCAGCTACTCACAATCCCTTATTACTGACATCCTACTCTAAATTTGTCCTTCAGCATAGGAGCTCATACGAGATACACTAGGCTATACAGAGAAATTATCTTCAGATATTGAAATATGTAGTGAAGAGACACTTCCCACTAAGGCATGAACATCTTTAACTCTCTAAACATATGCAGCTGTCCCAGCTGTTATGAACCCTACTGTGCCCTTGCAACTATGGAAAATTTATATAAAAAAGGAAATGAAAGTAAAAATTGCCAGTAACTGCAGCACAAATGATGGCAGCAGTATACTGTCCTGCTATGTGTTAGCTTCAGCTCTGCTGGCAAAGTGACAGCAAGTTTGGAGAGAGAAAAGGAAAGCAAAACAGTGCAAAAGAGACCATAATTTGAAAATGGAAGTTGTAGCCTCCTCTTTGGCTGAAAGAAGAAATGACATTAGCTTCTTCCCTGGATTGAATATGAAGACACATTTTAAAACAGTAAATCAAGGACAAGAGCATGTTTGAAATTGAAAGGTCTTGGGTACATGTAGAATGAGTGATCTTGTAAGTACCTATTTACTGTAGGAGGTTTACTGTAATGTCTGCCAAACAGTATCCTATGCCTCCCACTTGCCAATTAAGTCATTCAGCAAAACTAAATTGATTTCCTGACTGCACTGCAAGGTTTGATCCCTGGACAGAGATGAAAATCCTTTTTGCAGTTCTTGAAGATTTATGGGGAAAGAAAATCATGAGGATATCTTGAGACTTGCTGAACAAATACATAATTAGAAAGCATTTAAGGCATTATGATATCTGCATTCTCCATAAGGAATTCAGGGAAGCTAACTAATAAAAGCAAAGAGACTGCCACAGCTCCATTTCAGTGTCTTCTTAGAAAATACACATATGGAAAGCATAAGGAAAATATGCAAGTATACACGTACCCTCTATCCCTTCTTGCTCTTTTACTGATTATCCAATAACTAGAACCTATGTTTAACTAGGTAATTGGATCATTGGCACCAAAACCAATTAAAAACTAATATATTCAGCTAGAACTAATGATGGAATTCCGGAGAACGGTTTATCATTCTGTCTTCAGTGTGCTTTGGGATTTGAAAAATCTGTAAACTGACAAAACACTTGATAAATGATTCAACAGGAAGTGGTCTCGGTAACTCCATTAGTCTTTCTTATCTTCACTGTATCTGTCGTCCAGCTCTCCCCACATCACCTACCAAGCAAATATATTCGCATCGCACCAGTGTATATGATAGGTGGAACAGGGCAAAAAGCAACTGAGGTTCTGTGTTTATTTATATGTTAGAATTTGTAATTGATAGATCCTTTTCTGAAAGGTGCTTTATATAGACTAATAACAGTAGAAGAACCTTGTCTTCCTATGCCTGAATAACAAAGAAGAAAGTCTTTTGTAAGATTGTTAAAGTAAGTTACCTTACTACAGGGACATCTTTTACTGTACCACAAAGTCACTGTGAACTTGTGACCAGTCCCTGCAAGGAATTCCAGTTTATAGCTGGGAAACTGAAATGGTGGCATATGTGCAGTAGGGAATAGAGAACACTACAGAGATTCCTGGGCTAATTATATCTATGAGATTCAGTGCAACACCTTGATAAGAAACTATTCAGGAACACTGAAATGGGGTAGCCATTCTCATGTTGCTCTATCTGATCCAATAAACCCACTTCTCAGAAAAAAGCTCATTTGCTTGTGCACAAGGACATTGTGGGAGCACACAAATTCTGGCAGTAAGCTTCACTGCAACATATAGATATATTTATAAGGGAGAAAACAGTGACTGAGTAGGATGGTCTGTGACAGAGATGGTAAGCTCTGTCCCCCTTAAGGAGCCTGGATACTGCCCCAGGGGTCAAAACAGAAATGTGACAGAATGTGACCTTGCCAACAACAAGCATCAGTTTGTTGTGGCAACACGCCAGTCATGAAGTCAGCCAAGGGCAGAATCTCTCTGGTGGTTGCGCCCTGGCCCTTGAACTGGGACAGCTGGTTTCACATTTTCTGTATGGAAAACATGCAAAGAAGAGTCTGTTGCCTGCTGCCTACCCGGTCCTTGGACATCAGTTAGCCATGATAATAACTTGCTTTACTTTCTTCCTCTTCTGCTTCTCTTCCTCAAACTCAACAACAAACAATTTGATTGACTTATTTACCCAAATATTTTCTAAGATATGAAATCTATGTCTTATATCCACTTCTATAAATTGCAGCAAGTACTATAAACCTGGAAACAACAGGTTTGACTTTCAGTTCACATGCTGAAATGTCAGCCTAGTTCTAGTCAGTTTAAAGGATAGGACTGGCTTCTAATGAGTAGACATATCCTACAAGTTGTGCTCTGACAATACTGGAGGCAGTAAGAAATCTCCCTGTCTAAGGTAGATTTCCATGAGAGATTTCCTTGCTTGAGCCACAGAAGAATATTGATTATGTTACATTTTAAGGAAGTGTGATGCAGTTTTCTTACTTCCTGGTGGCCCCTAGCCAACTCCACAAGGAGTACTGTACAAGGGATTGCTGACAAATTATCTCTTCAAAAGCCTACAGGTGAGATTTTTGGAAGATTTGCCTACAGGCCCATACTCAGTGATCAATTTTTAAATTCATATCTAGGCAAGGAACATGATGAACATAAATGAGAGTTAAGCTCCTAGCCACTTTCCTATAGGCTCCAGTATGCCTACATTATTCTCAGTCACTCTTTTCCTTAACCTACATCTTTGTCAGCACATAGATATCCCCATTCTGTTCCAGAACATCCTTGAAGATGCTTTAGCATTATTGCAAAAATAAAATGTTCTTTAAAAAGGCAGCATATTATACTGTCTTTGCCCTTCTTTTTCTGCTTTTTAATTATTTTTTTCCTCTTTACACCAATCATACATGGAGGATTTCATCTATTATACACACATTAGCTAATTATGGAAAATGAACTGATTTCCTCAAGAAAACTGTGACTGAGTGACATCATTTGGCTTCATGCTGTCTCACCAACATATTTGGCATCATGCAAGAGCGTTCATCTAACCAAATAAAGTTATGCACAATAAGAAATAATTTTGGAATGTGTTCTATCTGCTTAGATTGACACAGTGACTTGGGCTTACCTTTAAAAAACCATCACAGAGAGATTTCAGAGCTGAGTTTAATAGCCTCAAAGGAGGTGCTCAGGAGAATGTCATATTCTGCTATGTGTTCACTCCCTTGCACTGGGCAGGCACCTTGCATTGCATCAGGGCTGCCTGTGCCCTTGGGACAGAAGCATTGTCCTCTGTGCTGTGCCACCCTCTGCAGTTACACGTGGTGTCTGTCATCAATAGACCAGCAAGTACTGGGGAGTGCATATATTCTTTGTAGCTGAAGTATTGTGATTTCCAAAGTTTCCATACCAATAAGGAAAGATGTCAAATACAGCCCAAATAAAAGGTATTTTGTCTAGTGAGAATATGACTGGACCCTTTTCATTCAACTTTAGTCATTCAGTAGAGGATATTTCCAGCTGAGAAAAGGTAAAGAGTCATCTACCATATGTAATGTCAGGTTAAAGTAAGTACAGTCTTATCAACCGTCCAGCGTTGTTAGGATCAGAGCATAATTCATCCATATGTCCTCATGTACATGCCTTACTGTCTTTTATTTAAATAAGCCTTGTCTCAGTCTGCATTCTCCTTGCATTGTGTTTTAAAAAGGAAAATCACTTTAGGCCGCCCCACTGCTTTATTATTTCTGTGGGAGGCAGTGATTCGACTTTGCTTTTTAAAATTACTTAAGAGTAAGACCTGTAAATAAGCTGCTTTCAAATCTGTGTTCTTCTCCCACTGAAATCATAAGAATGTTACCCAGACAACTGGGGGGCAAAGCTGGTCCTTTGTTTTCTGCTGAATCTGACAACATTTCCTGTACATAACCTGTATAGAAATATAATTTATAATACCATGAGCAACTTTTAATACTTCTTTTCATTGTTGATAACTCCTGGGTTTTCATCAACAGGAGAGATAATATCCAATTGCATCTAATATTAATTCAAATTCACAGTCACAGATGTGAGACCACTGAAAGTTTCAGAATAGAGAGTTTGCACAAAAGTACTGTTTTTAACACTCATTCGATGCCAATTTTTGGGGAGGGGAACAATGAATCTCTTGCATTTTAGTCACTGCACACAGGAGGTAACACTAAATAGTCTTAAATACATCCCCAAATCATAAAATCAGGGAGCAAAATAGGCTAACCTTTCCCTGATAGGTTCTCTCTGAGCCATTGTGGGTACCCATGCTATACCTTCGAAGTTATTCCCATAATGATGAGAGCTAGATTATTTTTTTAAGTGGCAATTTCTGTGTAGCTGCCTAGCTTCTGGGACCTGCAGCTCAAAAAGCTGTTGAAAATAATTGCTGATAAAGTCATGAGAAGTAGCAATACAGCAAAGGACAGAAAAATCTAAGATCCTCCCTAACTGCTTCAGGCCCTTCTGAGCTGTGATCAGTTCTTGCCCTTCACTGGGCTGACAAACATCCCTTTTGAGTTGCCTGACCATGCCCTGTGCCCTTATTTTACAGCAGTAGGCACACTCATCACCAAGTGTATGGTTTCATGTGAAACCACAGGAAATAGTGGTTTCAGCTATTTTAAGCCTAAAAGTGGGCAGTATTTTACAGCTGGTTTGATTTCAAGAGAACCACAGCAGGTAAAAAAAAACTTTTTAACCTTCAGGGCTGTACCTAAAGCTAAAATTTCATAACCCACACGAAGAGCCCCAAATTCATGATTGATAATAATAATAATAATTCCCACATTTTTGGCAGCTAATTTGTGATTTATTAGTACCCAGGTTGGGAATTACTGACCTTGGAGAAACAAAAAGTTTGTTAATTCAGTCAAGGCTACATTTCACATCCTTTTTTTGGCATTCTCCCACAGGCTGCAGCAAATCAAAAGGCAAATCTGGAAGCGAAAGGAAGGCACTGATTCACTAGTTAACTGAAACTTGTTTCGAATTTAGCAACTTCTTTCTCGGGCTCTCTAGCCAGAAATTTCTCTAAACTCAAAGCTGGAGGGGGCTCTAGAAGGCTGTAGGGTTTGTTGCCAACAGTTCGCGCAGGCTGCCCTCAGTGAATTGGTGACTTCAGAGCTCGGACGAACGTCTGGAGCCCAAGGTGAGCTCCTACCTCTACACAGGCTAAACAAACCTGATCAAAACCTTCCTGTTTTTTTTTAATTCTGCAGTGGAAGGCTAATGAAAGGGGACGAGGACAAGCGCAGTGCAGCAGAAAGGAAGACCGTTCCAGAAGATCCCCCACGGTGTTCAGTCCCAGCGCGGCAGAGCTCGGCCGGCCGGGCGAGCCCCGGCTGCCGGCAGCCGGTGCGCCAGAGCCGGAGCCTTGGCTCCAGCCGCGCCAGCAAAGCGCAGCCACGGGCAGCGCCCGTTGGCTTCCTGGGAGGCGGGACAGCGCACCGATCCAGCCGACCCAGCAGCTCCCGAGCTTTGCCGGCGAGCCCCGGGCGCTCCGGGACTGCCCCAGGACAGGCGCGGCGGGAGCCCCGCCCCGCCCCGGCAGAGCGGAGCAGGGCAGGGCAGGGCAGGCTGTGCCTCTCCGGGGCTGGCCGAGAGCATCGGGAGTGACCGTCGGAGGGAAAGCGCCGGCTGGCCCTGGGAGCGAGGTACAAAGAAACTTTGGAGACCTTCAGTACCATGCAAGGGTGAGTGATTCCAACTCTTCTGTGAGAGGAAGGAGGATGCTGTGGGTGCGTTTTCATGTTCTGAAGAGTGTAATGTTAATTTTGCTTATTTTCACCAATGCAATCCCAGAAGTGTTGTTCAGATAGAAAACCTGTACTAATTTGCTAAGAATGATTTGCAAGTTGCTGTTATGAGGGGTGAGGTGAGATAGGAAGAGAAAAAATTGTTTCTGCTAAGCTGCAGCAGTGTCCCAGGTGCTCAGCATTGCCTGGGTGCTCAGGTGTGCTCCTTGTCACCCAGAGCATGGTAGGAACAGATTTGGAAAGAGAGTATCAGTAAAGGCAGGTGGTAGGACTCCTGCCCCACTGATTTCATGGAGCAATTTGTCTGTGGCAGAGTTTGGTGCAGTTCTGCTAGCTGAATAAAGAGTTGCTGTTGCTCCCCACTGGATGCTTTTGCTCCAAGTCCATCTGGGACTATTTTAAAGACCAGTACAACACCTGTTAGCAGTCATGAGTAGCCAGCTTCTAGGTGTAATGTATGTACTCTGGGTTTGGGGGGAGTGGGGAGAAGAGGCTTTCAGGTCTTCTGAGACCACTTTTTAGAGTAACATAAGCTGCTGCTGTAAAAAAATATTTTGGGTCCCGCCTGCTGCTTTCAGCTTTATAAACTTCTTTGTAGGTGTTATAGAATGAGGTAGGTTCCCACTTGCATTACGGTTCTGAGGATGACTCTCCAAAATACAATACTAAGTTGTAAAACGTGTGGGTTTGTGTATGCAAGTGGTGGTTGTGTATGCACCCCCCTGGGTGGTGGGAGCTGAGGCCTAACTGCATAAGTGTTTGAACCTGGGATGCCACTGATCATAGCCAGGTCTGGACTCAGGCTCCTTCAAAGAGCGTCACACCTTAAATCCTAGTGTTCTCTGTCATCTTCCATTTTCTTTCCCAAGATCCATTTAACCTAAATTGCAGTAAGGTTTTTGAATTATCCTTTTGTCTGTGCTTGGTTGTATAAGGGGTGGCTTTGACATGTGTTGCATGTTTAAAAGCAAGGTACTACCTTTCTGCAGAAATGCAGCATGTCTGCATAAACACCTGTGTTCTTGGCTTTTCTCTTAAAAGTCAGCTGTCTGTACTGCTGTGGTTAGGGTAATTAACTGCACATCTGGGATTCCCTACTGGTTTGAAGCTTCGGAACTCAAATTGCTTAGCACTCCATGGACTCAAATCCTTTCAAGTGACTTGAAATACCCAACTTTGGATGTGTGTTATTGAAATGGAGATTTGGCTTCTTAAAAGCCATGATATCCTGAGATATGTTGTTACTTTATTACTGCACAGAGAATTTTTAAGTCCTCGCTTGATGCTTTTGTCCAAGGACCTTACCATGTAGATGGATCAGACTGTAGCACTGAGGCTAACTTTCACTGAAATCAATGAAAATCGTTTGTTAACCTCAGTGGCAGCTGGCTTAGCTCTTCTGGCTTGTGCAAGCACGTGAGGATTACCACTGTAGTAATGGTGTATTACCAATGGTGTATTCTAGCTGTAAAAGTCTCATTTCAGACACAAAACTTTTCGGGTCTGCACACTGGGCACCACCTTAGATAAAAGTTGTTTGGTGTTTCCCATGGTGGTGTTCTTTTGCAGCAAAGGTGGAGTTTGTTGTGGCAAAGGAGTATCTGTTTGTTTGGAGGATTTTTTAGTACCTCAGTGAGGGAAGCAAGAAAATAGGTCCTTGTGTGTTTTCTTATGCAACCTTGAAATCACACTAAAGAAGTTTAATTTTCATTACAATATCTCCCTCTTGCATTCATTTTTTTGCATTCTGGCCTTGAAAGTTTCACTGCTGTCTGAAACTCCTGATATCCACATGGGTCAACGTCATTGGAGAAAAAACATGAGTGTGTGACTTTTTTCACCATCTTAGTGAAATTAATGAAATTGGACTTCATTGACATTGGTCTCCTGCATGAAAAAGATGCGAATGCCTTAGGGAGCGAGATGGAGGAAAAAGTACGAGGTGTATCCCGGAGATGATGAGGGTGATTCTAGTTGAAGGAACAAAATTCACTGGACTCCTGTTTTTCTGACTGGTGAACCTGCCTGTGGGCTTTGCCACCTGCCGGGCAAGAGCAGATGAATCTCACAGGTGTTATGTGATGGTGTGCAGCCGGACTAAGGGCCTTAGCGGGAGGTTCATGGACATGAGTCAGGATCTTGTTACTTAAATAACTTGAAGTAGTGCCGTGCTCACAGCTGTTCCTCCATCCCTAGTTTGGTAAGCACTTCTCCAGTAATCCTGAGGGACAGCCTGTGTCTGTCCACAGTGCACTGCTGCTTTTCATGGCTCCAACACAAGCACCACTGCCCCTGACGCCCAGAGCTCTGGGTGCTTCTTCCTGCGTGTCAGCTGGTGGCTCTGCCTTCAACATTGGTGTAAGTAGAGGTAAATGGCTTATACAACTTGGGTTATTTCCAACCAGGAAACATTATTTTTGCCTTCTGAGTGTGATCATCCAAAACGTGGTGTGTCCACAGGGCCTGGAGACCACCATCAGTCAGTTGGTGCTTTGCCTGGAATTATCAGTATTAAAAGGGTGGGTCTAAAGCTTTGGAGGTGTTTGAAGTGGTGGGAATTAGTGGAAAGGTTTGCATCTTTCTAGAAGCCAGTCCATTCTCTGGCAAGAAAGAAGATACTGGACTGTATTTGGGGGCTGACATTTTGGCTTTGAAGAAAAGTAGAAAAGGCTCTGGTCTGGTGTAGTTTTCTCTCCCCAGTTATTTAGGTAGTCAAGCCTCTGCTCAGAAGGAAATGTGGATAGTAGGGCTGGCATAGTCTAGCTAGCTCCTAGTGACTTAAAACCAACCAAACAAAAAAGCCTCAGAGAACCTTTGTCTTTGAGGGGAAATGTTACATAAATTGCAAATTTTTAAATAATCATTTTTGCTATGCTGGTATTTGATCTTGCAGAATCTCTGTGATTGTATCTCACCATGACCTTGCTGCTGGTGAACTTGGAAGCAAAGTGAGTTGGCTTCTATAAAATTGATGGTGTGTTTAAAAATGAGCAGTATTTATGAGCCATATTTGTTGGACTAAATCCATGTATGGATGCTCCATGTGTGGAGCACTGTTCCTTATGTTACAATATCTGTAAAAGGGAAATGTCTCCTTTCCCTTTGGAACTTGCAGCACGCCAACTTGTAAGTTTTTACTTATACCCAAGATTTTTTGATGGATGGTGGTATTTAAACATCAAGCTTCTTAGATACATACAGTAAAATGTGGCAGAAAACAGATGTAACAGTAATGCTCTCTGTGAATCATCCCTAGTCTGAGACTGCCCTCTCTTGGAGGCCATCCGTTGCTTTGACAGCTTCCTTTTTTCCTTTTTTTTTTCTTTCTTTCTTTCTTTTTTCATTTTTCCTGGAGTAGGGTCTTGGTTATCCTTCTGGAGAAATCACTTGAAAGTTTTGAAATAATTCAAGATACTTGCTGCTATATTCACCTCTGAGTAGACAACTGTCTTCTAGCTGTTGGGGTTTTTTATTTAATTTTTTTTTTCCTTTAGAAACAAGGGAAATTGATGGCAGATTAGAAGTAAATCAACCTTTCAAAGCATTTGTTTTGAATCTAGCAAGAGTGGAGTTCCAACAAACTAAAGGGATGTAGATGACCAAACCTTGCTGAACTTTGGGAGGGATTTCAATGTCATAGGATGTCAATGCCATAGGAAGTCTTGCTCTGTGTTAGTATGCAGTGTCCTAAATCTTCTAGCTGATCATGTATGATGACTCTGAATTGCATTCTACTTAAATGTTTCAAATAACATCTTTTTAGTAATATGACAATGGTAACAAGAAGGTATAAGGATTGAAGGTTTTCTTTAGCTAAAATAATGCTGAAATATTTGTTTAAATTTAGCTAGATTGACAAGTTGGTTTAGACCTGTTTATCCAGCCTTATTCTGGTGCCTAAACCAAAAAATATATATTTTATTTGTCTGTCAAGGTTTTAACAAAATAATTTTCGCAGGTGATTTAACATGACACAAACTTGGTATGGTTGAGAACAATCTGCTATCCTGCTGTTAAAGCCTGACTTGACAAATTTTGGTGAGTAGCTTATTATTTGTTTTGGGGAGAAGAAGAATTTGAATGTTTCTGCCGGCCTAGGAGCATATCCATTTTACTTTACTACAATACTCCCCTGAAGCTTGATTTTTGCCCAATTTCATGGGATATCCTGGGTCCAGAGGAGAGATTCTTGACATTCTGATCCATGCTCCTGACCAAACCAACATGTCCTTGACACTGAGAGTAAACCAACAGGCAGAAGATAGTCAGACTTGCAGGAGGGAGGCAATCCAGACAGTGCTGAAAGCAGCTCAAAGAGGCCACAACAGCTCCAGTTGTTTTCACTTCACTTGTTTTCAAGGGCATCTTCTCAGAATGAGCCTACCTGCCTTCAGGTTGAAGACTTCAAGGGTCTAGTTGTTTGGTTTGTCTGCGGTCTCATTATTTGGCACTTCTTAATAAAATACTGAAAACTTGGGTTTACCCCAGGTCTTGTGTCTTTGCTGAACAAAGGTTCACTCAAGCCTTTAGCTGTCACGTATTCCCAATGGCGTTCTTCAGCTCACTGGATTGGTGCCTGTTGTCAGTTTTGCTACAGCAGTTCCAATGGAGAAAATGCTTTATCTTTTCCCAGGAGAACAAGGAAATTAATTGATTAACACTTGTTGGCTCACCAGAATCACAGCAGCCTTCAAGGGTATCCAGCTTAAAAAAGAGTATTCTGAATGTCTGTCTCTGTCAAGATTAGATTTTCAAGAGTGAAATAAGTTATCTTCTGTGTTCTTCCTGTGCAATGAAAAATTGCTCTATTAAGACAAGAAAATGCCCGGTTTTTTTTTTTCTTTTATTCTCACAAGTGGATATCTGAGAACATTCTCCCATGGTGGTGGCAGCATATTCCTTCCAGAGCCTGTAGGGGGTGGAAAATTATTTTGGCCTCAATCCTTAATTCAGAGGTGCTGAATAAATAGCCACTCTAATAGGAGTTTTATGAGCATACTTCCCTAAAACGCTTAAACTTTCAGCTATGGTGGAACAAATCTCTGAAGTTCAGTTGTTCGCCTGAACACTGGCTAACATCAAAACTGGAACAAGTGCTGTTCTAATTGGATACAATCTAGAATAGCTGCTGAAAAATTTGGTTTGGGCTTTGAATTTATGTGGGCTTTAGTTGCTTGTAGCCACCATGCTATTTCAGCATAGAAAATGGAAATAAGTAGCCAGTCAGTTTTTGGTAGCGTTTAACACACTTCACTGCATTTTGAAGACTAGGACAGCTTGTAGTGATTTATATAGAGCTATCTTGTGTTCTTCTGATGTTTCCAGATCTGGGGCTTGTGGCTTCTAACCAGTGAGCCCTCAGTATGTTTCATGAGAGACAAGAATTTAAACTTATTTGCTTGTCTCCCCTTTCTTGCTGGAGAGGAAAATCATCAGCACAGGAAGAGCAGGATGTTTTTTAGCTCACACTCCACTGACATGCTGAGGCCCGTACAGCTGCATCAAAGATCTTTTTCCTCCAGTGCCCTCTTCAGCTTGAGGACAAGGAGCAGGATGGAGAGGACAAGAATGTAGCAGCCTAGTAGGGACAGCAGCTGGGAAAGATTGCTCTGGGAGACACAGCAGATGACAGTATTGTGCCCTATTCCCTTTCATAGTACAAGGAAAACACATAGGTACTTTTGACCTTCCGAAAGGCAATGTCCTTTCATTCTCTTGAATGGAGAATGGTGATAGAAGAGAGCATTTTACAGGGTAGGAAGGTAGTTTAGTTGGAGGACAGACTCCTGTGAAATGTATTCCTTGGCATCACTGCCCCCATGGGCTGTACAGAAGATTTCTGCTGTGACTTGAGACTGCAGGGTTCGAGAGAGCAAGTGAGGGAGAGGCAGTGTCAGTGCAAAGGCTGTTTGTGCAAAAACAGAAAAATGCAGGTCAGGAGAGGGATTTGAGTGGGGCACAGCTACAGACTGTGCTGTGAGATAAAATGTGACACCATATTTCCTGCACAGCCCCTGGTATCTAATGGTGTGGCTTAGCTCTGGCTGCAGTCTGTCCCTCTATGAGGTATTCAGGCTCTTTCCTTTCCCTACATATTGTCAGGACTCTTACAAGAACCTAATATCCCTGAAGTCTCTGTCAAATTGGGATTGGAACTGGGCAGATATTTATCTTAAAAGAGAAAATAAAACCCAAAGCCTCTCTGTCAAGAGAGGCAAGAAGGGCAGCAGAAATTACTGAATTTTCTGCCTCTACTTCAAAGATGTAGTAAGATTATTTTTCTTAACACGAACTTTTTTTTTTTTTATTATTGACTTTTTTTTTTAAACCCAGTGACCTCTTTTGATCTCAGACTGCAGATGAAACATATCTGGAAATCCTAGGGCAGTGTCTTTCACAACAGTGTTTCACACATGCTCCAAAAACACATGTGAAGAGTGGAAAGTATTTAGTTTTCTCCCTGTGGGCTCTGTCCCTATGCATGAACAAGTCAATCACCAAAAGAGTAGCAGAGTCAGTGACATTTTAATCCAATTGATCTGTGATCTGTTTTATTTCTTGCTTACCTACTATAATGACCCCTGTGTTTGTGTGTCTGGGGTCAGCGCTGGGGTAAAAAAGTATTTGCAGTGGCTATTGGAGAGCCACATCCAGGCTGGCTGACTGGCTGCTTCCAGCCAAAAAGAGTCCTAGCTAAGTTCGTCCTTTGCTCTCCCCAAATGAAGCATGAATCTGAATGTACCTCATTTTCTCTGCTGCTAATTCTCAGGAAGAGAGTTGGGATTTTGGGATCTGAGTATTTCCACTTCCGTGAAATTTGATTGAGATTTGCTAGCTCAAATGGTATGAATCATTAGTAATTTTGTGATTTGAAAATACTAGCAGCAAAGATTAACAGGCTGAACAAAATATACCTTGCTTTTTTAAGAAAAAAGAGAAAAACCTAGCAGAGTTCAGAGATCCTCTTGTAAATGTTCTTTTTTCAATTCTACTGGAAATTGAGAAATTAAAGCCATTTGACTCTGACATACATGCAAATGCAGAACCAAGCCTGGAAATTTATGGGGAAGGTGGAGCATCCTCTTTGCTCGGCCTCTGAAGCTGTTCCCCAAAAGGTGGCAGTCTCTGCTAGCAGGAATGAGTCTCTCGCTGGCAGATGGACATTTTTGCTTAAGGTTCATTCAGTTCAATGTTCTGCATTGGTTGAGTTTTTTCCCTTCCCCTCCTCCCTCCATAACCTTTATCTTTCAAACGAGACCAGCAGCCTGTATATTTGACAAACATTTGTCTAGCACTGTAAATGCATACAGACTTAAAAATGACCTTTGAGTTAAACCAGAGCAGATTCCCACATGAAAAGGAATTAGTTTTAGTTAGGTTTTTTTTCCTAAGCTATGTAAACAAAAATTATTAGAATGCATGCTATGAGTGCTTCATCTCTGCATCTGTGGCTGGGCTTCCACAGTTTTTTCAAATGTCACCACAGCTACAACCATTCCCTAAAAAACATGCCAAAGGCTTGGACCTGTACTCTCCAGTTACAAGGAAAGCTTCCTGGTTTATTCAGTGTTCGCTTAGCTTGGGGTGAGACCTGAAGGACTTGGAACTGTCCCTGTGTTGTTATTCAGACCTTGTGGAGCTGAGATTCTTTGCTTACTGATGTTTTTCTAGTGGAGCTGTATTTACTTGCCAGCCTGGACTCTACTTCTCCACAAACACAATTTTTCCTGAACCGCTGCTGGGTCTGACAGCAGTAACAAGCCTGTGGATCCTCCTGCAAGATCCAGCCAGTGGTCATTATGGGACAAGGGGGAATGCATGTCATACTCTGATGTGTCCACTTCCTTACACACATGACTGAAGAGCTCAGTGAACCTAGGGAATGGAGTGGAAAATGTCTGCAGAAGCAGATAATTCTGTCCTTCCATTTGGGGACAGAAATCCAAGTTTACCTCTTGGGATGCTCAAAGGCATGTGCTGGCTATTCCTTTAAAACAAATGGAAAAACAGACTTTCCAGAATGGATCTTTCGCACTCAGGAGCCTGACATTATATAAAAACAAGTGTGTTCTAGAGACAGTTTTACTGGGACTGAGCTTTCTACTCTGTGGGCACTCTAAAGTAGCTTTGTCTTTACAGCATGACAATTTCTATGTTGGTTTGGTTGGATTAGAAGAATCTTCATAATAGTAATTCAAACTAGCATGGTACCACTAGGAATCTGATTTACCTAATCTGTTTATATAATTCTGCCCTAGGATTGTCTTCTCTTCTTTAAAAAAGAACAAATCAGACTCATCTTCACTTAAAATTTATATGACTTGGAACAAAACCCTAGAATTCCTGGATTTTTTTATTTTATTTTATTTTATTTTTTTATTTTTTTGGTGCAGAGGGAATTTGGGAATGTGGTATTAGTTTGTTTTTAAGAATGCATTTATTTGTTTGCCAGACCCTGAGGAAGTGATGAGTGTAAAACCAAGGTGCTTGCCTCACTACTGATCTTTGGAAGGGCCTTTGGTTCCACTGTTGCCTGCATTGAGGCTTCACAAAATGAGATAAGTTGTCAAGAGCCAACAGCACAGAAAATGTCTAAGGGCATCTGATCCACATCAGGCAAGGCAGATCAGAGCTAGGAAAGATTCAGATCACGGAAACAGTAATGGTCAAAGGCACCAAATAGCTTCTGTACAGCAGATAGGCTTGGGACTTCCTTTCTTGCGAAAGAAGCTACTGAGAAAGGATGGACAAGAGTCTTTTGATGCCACAAGGAAGGAGAAGATGAAAAGGAATTTTTATGCTGCTGCTTATAATCGGAGATCCAGGGAATGTGAAAAATTTTAGTGGGTTTGTGATTTAAAGCAAGGGGGCGTGGTTTGTTATGTCATCTAAGCAGTTGTGCAGAGACTAGAGGTACTAGAACTTTGCATGGGTTCTGGAGTGTGGGATTAAGGAGTCTCACAGGAGACCTGTGAGTTGTGCTGATCCTGGCAGAGTAGTCTGGTGAGGTGTTGCCACGGGCTTGCACTAGTCTTGCTTTTTTGCCCCATCATCTGGTATTTGCCAGTGTCAGAAAGAAATTAACCCAGGCTGCAGAGACCGATGTGGCCAAAAGATGGGCCCATCTACTGTGTGTGTCAGTGATTTTTAAATGCTGCAATAACTAAATTTCATGTGGATAAGAACCAGTTTGAAAGTCAAATCTTTAAAGGTTCTCTTTGTCTTTAGGCAATCATGACTTCTAAGTAAATTTTCTCCTTTCAAAGAAATATTTCACAGATGTAGAAGGAAATTAGATGATCTGGATTATTTCACAATCAATGTAGAATTTGCTTCCATTTTTTTTACCCTTTCCCCTCTTGGCTTGGCACACTGCAATTTCTCACTAGGGGCCAGATTCCAGGAGATGAATATTCTAACTCCCACAGAAAGTTTCCTGGAGGCATTTGGCAGAGGAAAAAAACCTCAGTTTTTTCTATTACAGAGGTGTTTTCTTATTTTTTCCTTTTTTTGTTTGTATTTTTTTGTTTGTATTTTTTTTGTTTGTTTGTTTTTTGGTTTTTTGGGGGGAGCTTTTTGTTGTTGTTTTTGGGTTTTTTGTTTGTTGGTTTGGGTTTTTTTGTTTTGGGGGTTTTTTTGTTTTGGTTTTTTTTCCTCTTTTTTTTTTTTTTGACTGAGCACATTCTGAAGCATTTACTTTGCTCATATCTGGATTAAACCAAAGAAAAGGAAAAAAAGAAACACACACCAAAATCCTACAAACCAGTAGCTTGTTCCTCCCCTGTAGACAGAAGTACCATGACCACATTGGCCCTGCACATGTTGCAGAGGTGCTTAAATGCAGACAAGCTGCCACTGTCATTAAAATAATTCATAAAAGCATTTCAATGAAAGTTTTTCAAAACTCTTGTTTTCCTTCTTTCCTCAGTTAAATTTCTGGGGGTTTTTGTCAGGTGACACTGGGAGACCCATTGAAACACTGGAAACCTACTTGGTTAGATGGTATCTAAAATTTGCTAGGGTGGTGGAATGGTCAATAATCTTTGTTCTGAAGATTTTTTGTGTAAGTTGGATGAGAACGACCAAACTAGCCCAGGCATAAGTGATAAGGCATTAATAAACTTACATAAGTATAAGCTGTTGTTGTTGTTGTTATATTTTTATAATCTACTAGGGAATAAATTTCCTAATCAGATAAGGAAAGGAATGAATGTTAAATGCACATTGCTTTAAAATAGACCTGGAGTCTTAGTTTCTTTGGATCTCTGTTGCAAAGATGTTTGGATCAAAGCTTATTTCTTTAATGATAAATAAATTGCATTAAACGCAATTATATGCCTTTCATGAAGATTCAAAGACAGAGCTTGTCAGCCATGCAAATATTTTGGCATATGCATTACAGGTTTCTTCTGGGCTGGGCAACCTCTAATTTAATTTAAGAAATGAGTGGGGGAGAAACATATTTATAATAATAAAATCACTGTTTCAGAATAAAAGGATAGGAGCCTGTTTACTGACTTCAGTGGGCTTTAGATCAGAAGCAAAATTATCACAGTTATCTCTAATGCCCTTAAAATTATTGTAATAAACTTCCTTTTCTTCTCTTCAGTATCCACGTGGAAAATCTTGTAATCTCTGCTAATTTTGAGGCAACAGTTTCCCTGACTTTATTAGAGGCTTTCCAGAACTGTGTTAATAAAACAATGATACATGACAGGTTGGGTGTTATGGTCTAATAATGATCTGCCTTGGAGGTTAATGGCATTTGGCTCGTGGCCTCCGAGTAATAGGCCGCGTGTGCACTCAGTGCCCAGGTGTAGCGTTATTAATTCACTTTGGTTTACTCCAGGCCCTGTGTGCATCATCAAAACATTTGGCCCTTCCTTCTTGAGCCCCAGCGTAGCCTGGTGTTCAAGGAGAATAGCAAGATTTTGCCAAGTGAGAGTAACGCACCTCAGAACAGAGATGGGATGAGAGGAGCCTTTCCCCTGCTCCTCCCCAGGCCACAGCCTGCCCAGCATGCCTGGTGCCCTTCTCCCTTGCCTGGTGCAAGGCTGCAGCTGGGCACAGAGCTGTGCTTTGCTGTCCTCTCCCCCTGCCCCACTCTCCTGGGGAGGTGGTAGCATACCTAGGCTGAGCCACTTCTGCTGCATGCCTAGGAGAGCTCAGCTTTGACAATTCAACCTCGAGGATGAAGGAGCTGAAAGGCCGTGGGAAGCAGGTGACAGCAGCCTGCTCCCAGGGCTTGGAGGCTTTACAGGCGGATTTGCTTCAGCCGTAGGGTGGGAATGTGCAGGGTGGAGGCAGGGACAGAAGCAGAAGAGAGGGCATGAGGAAGGACATGTTCCCAGTAACAGTGGTGTGTTGGTGGTGCATATCTGCATGCACTGAGGCAGGGTGCACTCACAAATGTTACATTTTTTGGTTCTTGAATGACTGTTGTTACTGCAAAGAGAGGTAGCAACCTGTGAGTACTGAATAATATGAATGTGTAATTAGCTCAAACCTGGACGAGAGGGAGGGGGCATTTTGTTTAGCTGATGTATGCTCCCTCTGGAAGATGAAGCAGCCCAGAAGCTCAAGAACAAATTTTATGTACAATTTCCCTAGGCTACAATTCAAACCCTCCCCCAAATCCTTCTGCTACAGTAGAAACAAGAAAACTGAAACCAAAACACCTACTTATTGCATTAACACAGCCAGACAATCCTGGGGGTATGAAGTAGAGCACCGAGTGCATACGCTGCTGGGTGGGAATGACGCAGACGCTGCTCTTGAACGAGACACCATTGCCTGCACTCTGATTTTCTGAGTTACTTAACAAACCCAAGCACTGCCCTGCATCTGGTAGAAAAGGGACAAAAAGAACAAATATGGATCTCAGTCTCACCTGATGAATTTTGGTTGTGGGTAAACAGGCCTGGGAGCCCAGCATTCATTTCAGACAATGCAGTTGTTGTCACGTGGAATATGAGGAGAATGAGTATTTCTGTACTTCAGTTGCTTAACTAAGAGTGACTTCCAGGGTGAAATGTCTCCACTGTTCACAGGGAAGGGCAAACAATAATGCTGTGTATTGTGTTTGATGTTTGTCTAGTAGAGTGATTTCTTCTTGTGCTATGATTTTTGGTTTATTAGTGCCTAAAATGGGAGCTTTTTTTAGCAGACATATAACTAGACACTGTGGTGATGTTGTCCAGTGATTAAAAATAGCCTCTTAAGTGGGAGGAGGAGCTATGAGTTTACGATGAAGAACAAATCCTTTAAATGCTATCCAGGAAAGGATAGACAACTGATTTGGAGTGAAAAATATTAAAATATTGTCATTGTGTAATATGCCCTGTCTAAATACTTTCTCCTAAAACTTCAGTTCCTGAAAAGAGTAAAGATGCTGCTCCTGTGAGGCTGCTGCTGCTCTGTTCTCCAGATGCACTGATGTCTGAAAGGGTGTCTCTAGCCGAGACTGATGTCTGCAGGCTAGCTGTGTGGGAGACCAGGTGTGCCGTGGGATGGAGGGCGCTCAGGAAGCCGGAGTGCTATTTCTGGCTCTGTCAAGGTTCTGGCGCATGACCTGGGGAAAGGCACTCAGCCTCTCCCTGCCTGTGTTTCCTTTCCTGTTTATATAGCCTGCACACCCTTCAGGCAGAGTCTTCTCTGACTGCTTTCAGTATTGAAAGTCTACTTCTCCTCATCTCTGAAGGAGAGCTATGGCCAACTCTATTAAGGGCTATGGCCTTTAATGTGTGATAGTAGATAAATTAAGAGTTATGGAGGTCCTTCATGATCCCAGTCAGGAATTTGCCTATGAACAACAAACGCATTTGCTCTTTCCTGTGAATAATAGATGTTTTTTTCTCTCATGACTCTTCTTTTCCCCAGTTGAATTGCCTTGATCTAAGTTCCAGAGAATTATTAATTCAGTAGCCATAGCATATTTTTTTTTTTAAAGTCAGAGGGAACTTGAGAAGGCAAGATTCTGAAACAATCATTTGCTGCATATAGGCCCCTCTGGATGATTAGAGTACTTTATGAAACATACCTGGGGTATGGAGTAGTGACAACAATTTATGTGCAAGTCGTAATAATCCAGGAAAGAGTACTATTTTAGGGGAAAGTACGTCACCAGCTGCCCAAGATAGGTGAGGCAGCTGCATTCCCAGGCCCAACCTGCAGCGAGGCTAACAATGTATTCCCAGGCATTAGTAAAGGCTGCACACTGCTCCCTTTTCTGGCTGAGCAGGGCAGTGGTCCTCTGGTGGGGGGTGAGGGGAAAGGTATATGTATTTTTGGCCCTGCTCTCCAGTAGCTGACTGCCTTGTATTCTAGCCCCTAAAGACACCCCTGGCTCCCAGGCTGGTTCACCTCCTCCCCAGCTAGTTCAGCGCAGGCCTTGCTTGCACTCGCACACTCTCCTGCGTGCCTGTGCTCACTCCATGGATACATGGACACTCCAACCCAGGATCTGACTCCAGTAGCTGCACTCAGATCCCTGTATACACTCATGTGCATAATGAATAGAATCCCTCACCCAGCATAACAGTTAGGAATTAATTTGATAAGAAGGCAGGGTGGGTGCAGCCAGGCAAGTGTACCAAAGAGCCAACTGGTTACATGTGACCAATCTCTTACATTCCTTTATCTCTCCATTTTCCCTGTGTCTGTTCATCCCAAATCACCTAAATCCATTCCTTTCTCCACCTCTGGTGCCTTCCCTAGCACCCTGTAGAAAGTCTTGTGCAATCCCAAATTGCTCTGCTCCCATATTCCCCAATATGTCCTATACCCCTGGGCAGCAACCCCCCTCCATCCAAAAGGCATTCTAGTGTTGACACATCTTGATGGGTTTCATGCCTGAAGCCCTGCTGGGACAGCCCCAGGTGGCGTCTAGGTCGAGTCTCTTCTTAATTTGGGTTCCTGCTCTAGTGCCTCTGCATATCCTCTAGGATTGTGAAGATCAGGCTGTGGTGAGCTTATGGCTCCTGTGACTAGCTAGGGCTGGGTATTATTTGGGCTTCCCCTCCTGCTGCCATCTCTCTATGCTCATTTGGGTGTGTGCAAACGAATTTTTATCACATAACCTAACACACCTCAGGTTTTCTTTTCGACTTCTTAAATAGCTACGGGAAAAAAATGTGAGTAAGCAGGAAAACCCAAATCTGTAGCTGTCTAATTCATGGCTACCCAATGTGCCTAGTGCCTGAGAAATACATGTATCACCCTTGTCAAAACTATATAGTGAAACCTAAAGCAAACCAGCACAACTACTTTTCTGTATTAGCAATTCTGCTCTTGCTCGCTATTTTTTTTAAACATCATTCTTCAAACCATAAGTACAAAACCATAATTAGTACTCAGAGCAGATACAGCAACTTCAAAAACAGAAATCAAGCAATAAACCCCGGGGCAACATAACCACATCTTGGTTGTCACTAGCATGTTATAGAGGCAGTAATGATATACGGAAGTGTATGGCTTCATGGGGAGATGAGATAGGAGGCATTTGTGAAGGTTAACACAATTTCTGCACAAAAATTGAAGGGCTTTATCTGATGATGATGGCAACAAACTCCCAGGTTTGTCCTTGTGGTGGGTTTGGTTGCTTATCCTGCTAGTTATTTGTCAGGCTGTTTTCTGTAGCAAGCTGAAAGCTGCAGATTCCGTCTTTCACTTCTGCATCATCTAGTTACCAAATTCTTCTACAAGCTAACAGCCTCCTTGTTGGCCTGGGCAAAAGTCAGATGTGATAACAAGTTTGCTTTTCACCCTCAGCTTTTGCAGAAATGGCTTCTTTTCCAAATAAAAAACTGAGCTGGAAGAAAGACTCACAATTTCTTTCTTTCTCTTCCATGTGATGCTGGGCATTGTTTGCGTGTTTAGCACAGAGAAGCCTTTTACGAAGAAGTGCTGGCTTCAGTTGGAGCAGCCTGAGCTGTGGGCTGTGCCTGGTCAGAGCTCGTGCAAAAGCTTGGTGTGCACATACAAAAGGATCAGTTGACTGCAAGCCAGAATCTGATAATTACAGTCAGTATCTTGGGTCTTGTCCATGCTAAAAAAAAAAAAGAAAAAAATATAAACACACAGCCTTAACTATTCCAAAGGATTGTATTTTACACAACCCACAAATACAGTTGAACAGGTGTGCCAGTGTAGTGGTATTTGGTATTAGAATATCTTTCCCATTCATTCCTCATGTGAAAGCATGGAGGGATACTAGTGGAAGACACTTAAATGAAGCTGTTTCCATGTCCTTGTACCAATGGTCTCAAACAAGTGCAGCCATACAGTCACAGTGACTGCCTGGTAACCAGGGAGGACCCTGTGTGGTGACACTATGTACAAAGTACGGACGAAGCCTTTGAGTGAAACCCGTGCCAGACACAGTCATTCCCCTATACCTTTGGTGGGAAAGGAGCTGGGTGTGCTGCTTGGGTGGGGAGTGAAAATCCAGCTCTGCCCCATCAGGGAGGTCTGAGAAAGGAATGAGTGGAGATGAAGATGAGATCAAAACGTGTTACTTGGGGAGTAACGTAAATTATGATCACAAAATTTGATCCTGAAACATAACCTGGAAGACAAAAACTATTTTAATAACAATGCTTTGAGGCACAAAGAAAAGGAGGAATAGGGTAAATGACTCTGTTGTTTCTTAAAAGAACCCAACAAATCAAAAGTCCCCAACTTGTATTTTTTAGTGATAATATTTTCCAAATACAAACACATAAGAGAGTTGTTAAAGCAACTCTATGAGGTGCCCTGTGCCAGAAGCCTTCTGTTCTCTCCCCAAATGGGAATTACTTACATTGTTCTGAGCGGTTGTAGAGGAATACTACAATGTTTGCCCTCAGAGAACTTGTTATCTATGATAATCAGGGTAAAGCAACAGCACTTCAAAGTGAAGATAAAACATAGATAAAGATATTTTTCCACCTGTGGCTCTATTATCCCACTCTATATTTCTAATTCTCTCTTTTGACCAGGTAGCTTCTAATTGCTTTTCCCTTCTTCTGATAAAATAATTGGTGGGTTTAGTTGAGGTTTTCTGAGCTGAAAACTGATGTCTAGCACTTTTTTCTTTTTTTTTTTTTTCCCACGAGAACGTCTTGCTTTGTGGTTGCTTGAGGAAGTTGACTTAAGCAATTTAAAATGTAGTCGTGGCTTATTTAGAGAGAGACATTGGCCGTTAACTCAAAAATATGTGCCTAAATATGCCAACAGGTGCAAGAGCTGCTAATCACATGATGGCTACAGGAAATCTATTAACCATAGTGTTTGGGTTAAAGACGGGTCATGCTGATAATTAAATACAGAAGGTAATTTTTTTGCCATATTTTTTCTTCCTCCCCTCCCTGTTCTATGTTTCTATGTTCTAGAGCTATATGAAAGGTTATGACACTGATTAAAATCAGTGACAGTCATAGCTGTAGTAGGAACAGAAGTAGAGGTGTGAGGTTAAGAAGATGTCAGCGTCACTATGAACTTCTATGCTCTTTCAGGTCACAGCTTTTCAAATACTTTCTATGTATTGCAGAAATAAAGCTCTTGAAAATATACTGTGAAAAATACGAAGCTAGAGGTCTTACGTAAGGCACCATTTGGGTTTGGTTTCTAGGGCTAGGACTTTTCTTTCTCACTGTAAGGAGAGAGCACACACACAGAAAAATCTTTGGGGTGGATTCCAGTATTAATACGGAGGGGCTCTCTTCTATGCTACCTGGACTATCAGGTCTGCAGTCTGGACATGTAAGTACATATAGCCCATGTCAAAGCTCTGTATCAACTGAGTAAAATCTGTTAGCTTTCTGCATTGCAGATTTCTGTAGGCAGAGGAACCCTGGCGATTCATCCTTAGCTGAGTTCCAAAGCATTTCATACCCTTGATGTTGTTGTGCTTGCTGGTTCAATGTTCGAAGTGCAGGTTAGCATTTTACTTTTACTTTTCCTCCCCCAGTCATTACTTTAAGATGATATAAATTGCCCTAAAGTTGGTTGGTGCCATCCTGCCACTGTACTCAATTTGGAATCATTAAAACATGTTTGCGGAGCACGTAGCTACATCTGGTACTTAGCGTAGCAACATTTCTGTTTGAAGTCTACTTCCTAAGGATGTTTAGGAAAAATCCCAGCAGCATTCTCCAGTACCTATTCTTTCCAGAACAGGAAGAACATCTGCCTGCCTATAGCAAAGGCAGTGCTCTCAGAGGATAGGTCCACCAAGCCTGTGTAGCAGGGATAGTCTTCCAGCAACAAACAAGGTGATACAGGGAATTCCATCCTACAAATGGAAAAAAATAAGTGAATCATCTGGTTAGAAGGCTTCTTACTACGCTTGTCTTCCCTCATCCCCAGCAGAGCAAGATGATGTGAAGAGCAAGAATTTTATTTTCCAAGATGCCTTCTGACATGGTGAGGTGACTTCATCTGTGTGTGGCCTCTGCCTGCTAATGCCTGAACTGGCCTGCAGTGTACCCTTGATTTTGGGACCAAAATCTGCAGTTGCAGTTCAAATGCCTCGCTTCATTAGTCAGCTTATGCTGCTGTCCACACCTCTGAAGCTGTACAGGAGATAGAAGTTGCTGGGCATTTCCCTTAGGATTGTAACTGTCCCATTTCTTTCAGTATTATGGTGGAAAGTTGATCATTAGTTAGAAAATATGAAATCTAGACTTAAGTGACAGATTCGTAGATTTTAATGCTTCTGCTTGAGGCTTCTTATTTGCAAGATGGGAGTATGTGAACTCTGCTGCTGTAATGTAACAAAACTCTTGGGATCTTCCATTATAGACCATTTCCCTTGGTGTAAAATCCCGTGCACAGTAATGCTGCAGTATGCAACTAACCTCTGTTCATCCCCTAACTGGTCTTCCTCTTTAACCTGCCACATAAAGATCTTTATATTGCAGGTGTTGGTAAGCAGTGATGACTCAACGATTAAGGGATTGAGTTCAGTTTGTTCTGCTACAAATTTCTTCTCAGGCTTCAACACATCGCTGTTTGGCTTTAGAGCATATCCTCCTTAACTGGCAAGATATCTTAAAAGATAAAGATGATACGAGAAACTCCTGCCTTGTAGTCAAGTAGTCTCTGGTTCTTCCTATGTGATTTGTCACTCACTGACATCTCAGGAACTCATCTGTGTGTTTGATAACCCAACCCTTTATTGTACAACTGCTTTTGCAAGAATAAAATTTTTATTACTGTTGTAGTAAGCAATTACTCTTATTCTCGGAATTATTTCCTCATGTTGCTTAAACGTTCTCATTTGCATGAACTTCATTTGCTTACCTTATTATTTTTAAGATTTCAGTGTATTTAACCATTTTTCCAATGTGATAGTTGTGTTATTTACCTAAGGTGAAAAACATGTCTAAGGTAAAGTTTCACAGAATATTCCAAGTCGGAAGGGACCCATGAGGATCGTTGAGTCGTAAGTGAATGGCCTGTACGGGGATCAAAACCACAACCTGGTGGTTAGAGCACCATGCTCTAACCAGCTGTGGCTTCTGAATGTTCTTTGGAGTTTAGAGCAGCATGTTTGCTTCTCTGGATTCTCCATACTTTGTGTGTCTGCTTGAAGCTGCAAAGCACCATGCGTTCCTGGTTCCATATATTTTAATTGTGTAGCTTTAGAAGAAACTATAGAGAGAAGTGGGCAGAAGGGTGACTTAACACTATTGCAGCTTATTCAGCTGTGGTCTCATGTCCATTACCATACATGATTGGAGAAAGTATTCTGAAAGCTCCTGCATTTTAGAAAAGCCAAAAATAAACAGCATTTTGAGCTAAATATTACATCAATGATAGCAGGGTATGTTTTTTGTTAGTGGAAAGTAAGGGTGGAAACAGAGTTATTGGAATATTATATCATGAGCTGGAAATGGGGCTGATCCAGGCAACTGAGCAGTGAAAAAAAGTATTTGCATTGCAAAAGGTGCACAGTTCTCTGCTGCTCAGCACAGTGTTGAATAAAGCCACAACAGATGCAGCAATATCAAATCTGTTCCCCAGAAAGGAGGAAGCCACCTTTTTTTTGGTTAGTGACAAGTCTTGAAGGGAGCAAAAAGACTACATTTTCTTTGCATTTCAACATTGATTTTTGCTCCTATATCAGCTTTAAAACAGCGTCCTACTGTTGCTCATCTTGCATAGCCTCATCTATTCTGTGCCTAAGTGAGGAAACCCGACATCCCAGAGATACAAAGTTCTTGTTGATAGCTTGAGGGAGGCTTTGAGGCTGGCTATAGCAAAAAGCGCTAATCTGTGGCAATCGCACTGCACCTTTCAAAGCAGCTTTACCAAAAGACTGGTTGGTATAAGATATGGAAATTATAGAGCATGTGTATATCAGTTGCAGTGGGCTGAACTAGAGCCTCTGGTTTCTAAATACATGTCGATGTGTGAGGATTCGCAGGAAGCCTGTGCAGCGCTGTTATTGTTGAGTCAGTATCTGTGCTGTGTTTTCCTGGAAGCACTTGAATAGCCTGTTGATGCCTTTGAGTGTCTATTCCTGTCTCTCCAGTACAGACCTCCATCAAATGCAGTACTTGGTATAAACTTCTGGAGTTTGCATGCAGGTTGCCGGGAAGCATAATAGAAATCCAGGATTCAACTTAGATGAAAAAGAGATTGCACTTTCCATGTGGGATTGGAGCACAGATCAGTGATAGCAGATCTCAGCACTCCTTTTCATATGCTGTGTTCTCTTTATCACTCTCTCCTCCTCTGTCTCAATTTGTCATTCCTGCTCTTCTCACTGAGGAACTGAGGACTGAACAACACTTCTTGAATATATAGCGTTTGTACTTCTCCTTTTCTTCCCAGCTTGGATCTTCCCACCAGTGGTATTAGTCTTTCTTCTTGAGAAAAGGAAGCCCTTGGAGAGTTAGGGAAGGGACAGATGCAGCTGTGGTTCAGTCCACTGCAAGGCAAATACAGTGTTTTTGGAGATCTGTACAGCTCTCTGCCTGCCATGACTGCAGCACTGTGGAGGTAGAGCAGAGGTTAAAAACCAGAACCGCTGTTGTGCTCTTGCCTGCCTGAACACAGTGCAGGAAGTCTGGACTGCCTGGAGCTGGGGTCCCTATTGTTCCTTGCTAACAGGGGCACTGTGCTAATACAGAAAAGTCAATATGAACGGTGAAGGGCAGATAATGTATTTGGCCTCTTGGAAAAGGGAAGATATTTTGTTACATGGTGCACAATACAGCTTGGTTAAGCAACTTATGTGAGCCAAGAGGCACGGGACAGGTGATCTTTTAGGTGTGTGAGATGTGCCAATGAGCCTGAATGTGGCCATCTGCATAAGCATGAATCAAGTTCATCCGGTTCACTGAAGGTGAATCAGGATTGAGACATGAATACTAAAAGCAACAGATATATCATAAGATACTAAACCAAAGCACAAAAAGTATTTGAACATTGCTATAGTCCTGTTGACACAAGAAAATGCCTTTTTGCTCTACTGAATCCATGCTATTCCATAATTAGAGGCAGAATTGAAAGCCATAGATTTACAAGATCAGTATCTGATGTTCTTGGTCCTATGGAAATGCTATTTTATTGGCATTGCCTAGTAAAATATTTATCTTATGGGGGGAAAAAAATTTATTTCTTGTCTGAAATACTGAACTTCCATGAGATGGGCTCTGTGTTTGGAAACAACTAGAAAAACACTAGATAGGTAAAGAGACAGAACACTCTGGAATACCTGACTTAGAAAGAGGTTACACGAGTTGACTGTAAACTGGAATCTGGGTGTGCTTCTAACATCCACACTTACTTTGTGTTTAAATCAATACCAAGTCACATAGGTATTCACTTGTGTCCTGTAGATACGCACAATCAAAACAGCTTGAGAAGTATTTTTCTTATTCCACACTGACAGCTGCACGTAGGGGAAGACTTTAACAATGTGCTCTTCAAGTTCATGGCCTTTAAACGCTTGCTGTGAATATCAAAGGTGGGAGAACAGTTGTACACTTTATAATGAGAAATACTACATAGAGCACTTTTGTCTCTAAATACTTTGTCTTATTCAATAACAACCAATGGTTATTTTCACTTTACTCTCTGAAAAGCTAAAGCAAAGACAGGCTATGTAATTTCCTCTCTGAGGCTACCTTGGAGCTACATGTTGGTGTAAAGGGTAAATTTCGTTCTCAGAAACAGAAGTCTGCATTACTACATTTTATATTTCAGCTTATATTTTAGTTGTGGATTAAATAAAATTAAAAAGCACTGGAATGCTACTTTGGCCAGAACTGAATAACTCTTTGTTCAATTTTTCCATTTATGACAAAGCAGATAGGATTACTAATGAAGTCTCCACAATTGTTTGGCAACACTTACAAAAGACATTGCACATGAAGACATTCCAGGATCAGTAAACAGAAGAAGAATAGCAAGACTAATTTAAGTGGTTTATAGTGTTGAAACACCTTGTAAGGTATGAGAATCCCCAATGGGCAAAGGAGAGAAGGAGGTTACCCTTGGCTATGCTCACTTCCCACTCCTAGCAAACCATGGTTAAAGTCTGTGAATTCAAGCTTGAAAAATCTTGAACATAACCAAAAACACAGGAGGTGAGTACTTCAACTTTGCAAAAAACCCTAAACTCAAGAGAGGAAGTTAATGGTCATACTTAACAAAAAAGAATACAGTTTTAAAATTTGGCTAGTAGGTCTCAACTCTGCATTTTTCACAGGCTTCATAGGAGAGAGTTGATCTGGGGGAGTGGGAAAGACGTAGACGAATAGCTCTGGGAATACTTTTACACCCTTTTGTACCCCAGGAACAAGTTATGTAGATGACCTAATGAATAAAAACAAAGATGGTTTATGGAGACAAAGTACCTGTGAATTCAAGACAGACAAGCCTTTGGCTTGAGTGATGTTTGAGCCTGGTGAAGAATCACTTTTGATAAAGAAGGGTTCATGTTCAGAAAAGATGGGAAGAACTTGGACAGAAACCTGCCTACTGGACAGAAGGCCATGTGAAAGAGGGGAATAATTACTACCTTCTTTATCTGCCAATAAATGTTAAATAATGTAACACGAGGTTTTTGCCTGTCTGGCAGCTTCTTAGCAGTATTAGAAGTTCATTTACTCCTTTCCCTTCTCAGCTTCTTTCTCTGTCATAAATCTGCTTTCATATGAGGAAAGGACCTAAACTATATCAAATGGTGCACTAGGAACAGTTCACACTCTCATGTTCCAGACAGGAGAAATCCTGATTCTGATTTCAGGATTAATATTGGTAGTAGTGCACCCTCAAAACCCATGGGGCTATCTAAGTCAAACCCATGTGGAGTGTGAAAATTTTGAGATAGCAGAGAGATTTTGTTCTGGTAGGCAAAAGATAAGAGCGTGAAACCAAGTAGGAAAAATTAGCAATAAATTAGCTAGTCCAAGGATCTTTCATCTTTTTTTCATTATGACTGTGTGTTTTATCAGGCCTTTTTACATACTGCCAGTTAAAGGCAGACTCTTTCTCAGGGCATTTCAGGTGTGGCTCTGAGTAGCCCTAAGTAATAATCTGTCTCTTGTCACTGCCAGTAGAATGAACCAGGAGAAAGATTGGTATTCAAAGAATAATGTTTGGTGGTTTGGGTTTTTTAAAATATTGTGCCCAAACTGCATATTAAGTCATATCTTGAGATGACAGCTTTTGCCACCTAGGTCTAGAAGAGAAGAATTTTTCTAGTCTCTAGTTTATCTCTGTTAATTGCTGTCCATTATATGGGTAAAAAAACATACCAGAAATTGTGATTCTTGCCAACTTCTCAGGAAGTTAAGCATTATAGGTGATAATTATGCTCCTGGCAACAGGTTAAGCCAGATGTTCAGCAGCAGCTGCTGTCTACCTGTTGGCAAAGTTAGTTGCTTCATGGTATGGTGCAGTGATTCTTGGCATCCTTCTGGGGAATAAAGGCATAAAATTGAAGGGAAATTAGACTGAATGTAAGTTGCAACAATATGCTATGGTGATGGAAAGGTCTATCAGTAGTGGGTAATGGAGAATCCTGAAAATGATACTAATGGCTCTGCAGAGGGTAGAAAAATACCTCCTGGGCATCATTAGTCAGTGATTTCTTCTCATCAAAATCACTGTTAGGAGTGGCATATGGATCTGTTTCAAATTGTCTAGCTCTGGATTGTGGAAATATGACCTAGAGGCTTTTCTTTCATCACAGATACTTGAAATTCAGGGATTTGAGATTTCTTTGCTAGCAAGTGTTGTTGAGGAAAGGAAATAAAAGGTTATAGTGGAAGGTCACAGGTACTTTACCACTGTCACAGTGGAGTGGAAAGGTATACAAATCTTGGGTCTAACGTTTCTTGGACCCTCACACACTTCTGTAATTCATGATTCTCCTTCATAAACAGCCCAGAGAAGGCATCTTGGTGATTGTGGGAGCAGTTGCAATGATGATGACTTGTTATCACAATGAGGTTTTTATGAATTTCCCGTAGATAAGTAAGCCATGCAGGGAAATGTTTTGAAGGGGCTTTAGTTCTCTCCAATGGATTCAGAACTGAGTTTTAAAAACTTGTCTTTATGGATAGCAAAATGTAGTGAGGTTTTGTTTTCTTTGCATTTCCTGCTATGACTGAAAATGTTCTGAATGGGATGGTTTGGCATCTGTAAGTTTGCTCAAAAGGCCATATTGTCTTAACCGTACATTTGCACAGATAATTCAGTCTCCAGACCAGAGTCCATTTCTGTTTTGTCATCCCTGAGAAGGGTAAACAATTCACTCTGTCAGTGAAATGCATCTTTTCTGTGGGGTCTAGGAATACAGAGTAGCATAGACAAAAAAAAAAAGGTGTTAAAGTGTTTTTACATGTATAAAATTGAAAGTGGACAAACTTTATGTATTGTGCGGTGTATCTGTAACTGAATTCAGCATAATTTAGCCTTATGCACGTCTGAGATTTACTTAACTAAATTGCCAACATTTTTATATGCAAAACACTTGATTCCTTCAGAAGCCAAATATTGACTACAGCTGCATGTCATTGTGACCAAGACCGGTTTCTCACCATGGGAGTTTTAAGTTCCAGTCCCCAGAACCTCAGGTGTTAAGATCTTGTTTGCACGAAGTCAGACATTTGCACTCTAAGTACCTTCGAATGAGATCCCACGTTTCAGCCTTTGGTATTTATGTGCATGTTTGCACATGAATGGGCTTACATAAACCGGCATTTGTGTGCTTCATTGCTTCACTTGTCTTAGGTAAATGCTTATGAAAAAATATGCGTGCTTCTGGGAAGAGCCCGTTAAGGACTTTTTATCAAGGCTAAACTATTTCAGGGATCCTTGGGGGATGATCGAGTTCGAGTTCGTTTGCCTGTGGTTTGCTGTCCTTCAAACGGCAATTGCTAAAGGGCAAGCTGAGTAGAAAAATAAGGTCATTTTTCCCAGTGCTTACTGGAGAGGCGTAGAGTTTGTGTTTCTGACTCAGCGTTGCCCAGTTGTTTTAGTGAAGAAACATATGGCATAGTTGCACTGGTCTAGATGTTCTGTTCTGCTTACTCACCCCAGAGCGCTTAGTCTGTTGTGATTTTTTTTTTTTTTTTACTGTAAGTATAAACACTGTCTAACCATTGGGGAGACTTTGTCTCTGACGGATCTGCTGATGTTAATGTTTCCTGGAGGAATGAGTAAGAATACTTTAAGAAAAAAATGTTTTTATATTGAGGAAAGATTGTAAAGTAAAATATACACAGGTTATTGCTGTGTGTTTCCCTGGAATAAGTATGAAGGGCAAATGGGTGAGAACATGTTACAAAAAACTCCAAGAATAAATGAGAGAACATTATGATGTTCCTTTATTGTTCTTGGTGTTAAACTGTATTGGTCTGCTTCATAACATATTTGTGTTGTTCTCTTCCCCAAAAAGTAACTCATTTTGAGCTGTGTAAAGTTTTTCAGGTCCAAAATCTTTCCGGAAATATATGGGAGGAAAGGGAGAACTGTCTTACCTCTCCCCACCCCCCACTCAGTTATAATCACTAAAGCATATTTCTCTATATATTTCCCACTGCATAAGTATTCTGCCTTTAAATATGTTCTTTTAGATCTAAAGCAATTGAGGGGAGAGGTGGTAATCTGGGAGTTTCGGTATTTATTTTTCTTTTGTTTCCAAGTGCGTACCCTTCATGATATTCTGTAGCATTTCTCGACAATTTCTGTGCTGAAAATATTGATAAAAAAATGAAATAAAATTTAAAATTTATTGAACAGCTGTAGATGAAAACCCTATAGTAGTACAGTATCTATTGTTTCTTGCTTTCCTAAGGTGGATAACAATTCAGGATGGTTTTAAGGTCGATGTCCTATGTTTAAATCAGTGAAACAGTCTTTCAGTCTTTCATGTCTTTTGGTTAAATTCTGAAAGTCTCTGTGCTGAGGTCAGGCTGCACTATCTGAGGACGTGGAAGGGAAAAGCAAATGAGATTGGAAGGGTTAATCGTGAAAAATAACCATAACAATGTGATCTTTCCTGCTGGTGAACTGTAGACAAGCATTTGTTCTGCAAATGGTTTTGCTTGTCCAAGCTATGTACAGTTGTTTTGAAATGGAATTGAGGCACTGTTACTTAGTTTTGTTTGTCTTTGCTCACTTTGTGCAGCTGAACTTCCTTCAGGAAGATATCATGGTTCCTCCAGAGTATTTAAAAACTGCAAGAACAGCAGCTGGGCTGGGAGATGGTGAAGGAACATTTGCAATACTGGGATTCTAGATGAAATTCAGCATTTTAACTCCACAGGGGCAGGGCTGTTATCTTGCCTGGGGCAATGGGCAGGGCATCTGCTGACTGCCTTGAACCTCATTGTGTCCGGGGTGGTCAGTGCATCGGGCTGCAGTTTGTGTGGTTTAAATTAATATGTATTAACTGATGCTTAGGCACTCAGCCCTGCCACTCTTTATGATTAGGATTTGTGAGCTTAGCTGTTTGTAATTGCTTAGCTGCAGTCACACAAGTGCTGTAGACAGAAAGGCTGTCCGTCACACAGGAAGAGTGCTATGCCTTTGGGAACACGGGGGAAGAGGATGAAGCTGTGATGCTTTCTCTCTTTTTAGGAAGTGCTCTAGTCAGCAGACTTCTGGATTATTTAGTGTGAAATGCTGGTTTTGTAGACGCAAGGGAAGATGGGCTGGGCATGAAGAGGTAACCAAAAATTGCCTAAGGGGATTCGTATGTAATGCTGATGTAACGCATTGCTGAGCCAAAAAGAAGTGCACACCAGTACGGTGAAAGCATTACTGGTGAGAGGTAAGTGCTTAGAGGTGGAGGCTGATTTAAATACCTCCTCTACATTGTCATCCCATGACTAAAATTCCTCTTTCTTGCTTAGTATAATTTATATCTATGGAAATTTCTGTAGAGCCACAAATGCCTTCAAGGTACAATTCTTTGAGATACTTAGAAAACCAGCATGGAGAGAAATGAACCAGAGATCTTCTAATCTGAAGGGACCAGTGAGGCAAGGAAGACGGGGACACCAGCCCCATCATCCTTCCGCACCTTGGGTGCTTCCCAGTGTGGCTGCAGAGCCTCCTTCCTTCCCACAGTCAGCAGCCAGGAACCTGCTGTTCCTCACGCAGCACACCTGCTCAATTTCTGAATGTAGCCTCCAGACTAACCTTCAGGACCTTCCTCAGCACCCTCAGAATGTCTGCAGACCTGGTGCTTACATAAAGCAAAATCTGCTGTTGGGGGTTGTTTGCCCAGGTCACCACTTCTCTGCCCTGCTGCTAAAATTGATGCTCCTGCCACTTGCTCTGGTGACTTTTGGTGCACTCAGAAGGCTCTTGTGGCCATGGAGGTTAAAGGTGAGCCCCTGCGGCATCCTGGGGCACAGACTTTCTAAGAAGAGGTGCGATGTTGTGGCGGGGGTGCTGTTGTTCACTTCTCCACTGTCTCCATGCTGCTTTTTGGCCCTCTCTGTTGTGCCCGCCGTCCCTCCCGTGCCAGCGCGTGCTGGTCCCCCCTGGCCGGAGCAGTGCCCAGCTGGGCCGTGCAGCTGGAGTGGTGGGGGCAGGATGTGGGGGCAGCCCCCGTGCCAGCTGCGCCCTCACACAGGAAGGTCTCCACAGGCTGTTCCCACATCTGCTGGAGAGGTGACGTGTCTGCCGGTTCACCAGTGGCGTGTGGCTTGCTGCCCTTACAGCTGCGCCAAAACCGTGGGGCTCTGTCCTGTCTCCCCCCGTGCCCTCGTGGGAGGATGAGCGTGCCTGAGGATGCTCACGAGGTGGTGACTGTCTCCTGCTCTGCTCAGTGCGGGAACAGCATCCGGCAGCACAGAAGGGACATTCTTCAGGTCGGCAAAACACAGATTGTGCCAAAAAACAGAGAGAAGTCAGGAGGGGTAGTATGGTGGTAGAGGCTGACTCCCTTGCTTTCAGGAGTACCATCATCCTTTCCCATTGCTCTTCCTGTGTCCCTGATGGCTCTAAACAATATTCCATCTTCCGGCTTTAAAGTTGCTTGAGCGTGTGTTGCCATATTTCCGTCTCTTCATCCACATACTCAGTGAGCTTCCGTTGCAGTGCTCCCAGCAACATGACTGGTATCTTTTCAGCAGAAGGTAGTTTGTTTTAGGGGAGTATTTCTTACACGTGATACGGTCTTCAGTTAACATCTGACATCAGCACTGCTGAAAGAAAATGGATCCCATCTATTGTGCAGCAGGTATATGGGGCTTCTTAAACAGCATGGTTTGGGAATAACCCAACTTCTTAATTAATGCTCTTTTTCTATGCCAAACCCAAGCTGCTCAGGCAGTTTTATTCTTTTCCCATGTCTGGGAGGCAGTACAGTGTTTAAAGACTTCAGTAAAGCTAGATGTTGATATTTAGTAACACCTGTGTCTTGAGGCTGGTTGTGGGGGATCACTGTCTGTCATTAGTCAGGCGTCTTGTTTAAGCTTCCTAACCAATTTGTTGACCAAAATATACCACTGTTTTGAAAGAAATCTGACACCTTTTTGCTCTATTTCTTTAACAGGTTAGTTTGCTTTTCTTCGGCTCCTGTGCAAAGGGAGTCTGCCACCCTAGAACTGAGCTCCTGTTTGAAATAACTAGCATATACCTATGAAGTATTCATGAAAGGATTCAGGCTTTTTGTTTGCTCTTTAATTATTCCTCATTAAACATCAGAAGATCATTTGAGATTGTTGAAAGCTAAAATGCTTTTTCTGTACAGAATTCTTCAGATCCATCAGCTCTCAGTTATTTTCCTGCCAAGGTACTGCTGATGAGGGCTCAGGTTTGTTTCCTATGAAGGTGGAAAACAAAAACACTTTCAAATGTCTGGTAACTCTGGGTGGTTGTAGGCTCTGGCTAATAGTCACACACACATGCTGTGGTGGTAGCAGCCATCAGACTGGTGCTGTAACCCACCATGGACTCTGTCCCAGTCCTTCCACATTTGTTTCTGCAGCCAGGCTCCACCTGATATGGAGGATGCTGCTATGTGACAGGTGTTTTTGTTCCAGGAGTGGGAAAGGGCAGGAGGTGAAAAGCATTTTTGTCTTCTCACCAGTGGTGTTCCTCCTTTCCCCAAGGAATGTGGTGGAGGTTAACCCAGCAGGGACTATACAGAGGTAATGTTGGCTGTTGCTGTGCAAATGTAAATCTGTCTTCTGACATCTTCATCCCTTCTCTGTGCACTGGCTGGGGACAGGAGGGTTAGTAATTGGTACCACTAATTCCCTAAAGCTCCACTGATGTTCTTGGTTATCTGTGAAGGACTTAAAGCTTCTGTCATAGCCTGGGATATATTGTAGCAGGAGTGTGTTTCTGTGTTCGACTTACAGCCATAGGAGGGAATGGATTGCCTGGATTTTGTCTGTAGATATTGTGCTTTGAATGGGACCATCCTCAGATGTAAACCACAGCACTGTGCTGCTTGTGCTGTCATCATGCTACAGGCTAAAAAGAGAAACTTGCCCCCTCTCCGTTTCCATGCCTCTTTACAGGCATATCCAGCTTCTTTCAGAGAACTCTGAACCACAGTTGAACTTTATATATTCATTCTGAGCAGGCCTAGTGACACTCGTAGCCTTGGTGGAGTGCTGTGTCATCCCCTAACTCTGCAATGTACTTGTCATTTGTTCAGCAGGTGGTCTGGGCAGCTCCTCAGGCATTTAGAGGATCAGAAACAAGCCTTGCTTGTATGTGATGTTAAAGAAAAAAAATACCCCAACCTCAGAATGAACACATTAAAGTCAAGGTTATTTAGATTGCAATTTCAAATTTATCAGACTTGTTAGAGGGTAGACAGTGTTGCCTTCTGTGGCATTGTCCCATAATTGGGTATATTCACTTGTAAGTCTCTTGGTGCATCTCTCTGTATTCCTACTGATGCGTGACAGAAAGCTCTGAGGAGCACTGGTGGGTTTGTATTGCAGCCTGGGATGGCTCTGTAATGAATCTCCAAGTAGGAATTTCCATTCCTCACTTCTAGCTTCTGCCTCATGCCATGGATTATCTGTATATGTGTGGTTGATTGTTTAGATGGGCCAAGGAACCAGGAATCTCCCAGTCCCCAGGCAGGTCCTAGGCATGTTGTACACAGGCATGCAGGGAACCGATGACTCCATGTGGGAGTGTGCTCAGCACAGCACAAATTCCCTGCTGCCTGCAGACAGGCATTTGCTCACTGGACCATTTAAAGCCCCCACTTTGGAACATATAGAGCGTATCTGTAACCCTACCAAAGCAGTTAATAAGATTTTACTTTCATTTAAGTATGCTCACAAAGCAGAAGGCACCATGACTCCCTTACAGGAACATACAGCTTGAGATCCTGTAAATTAACTGGGATGTTGTGCTAAGATGGCTTTCTGCCTTTAGGGCTTAGCAGAAAAATTCTGTAATGTCTTTTTTTTTTTTTTTT
>VZTF01001657.1:2907948-2987897 GCA_013397755.1 Cnemophilus loriae
TTTTTGCTATTACTTGCGAACAGGAAATGAATAAGCAAAGAGAGATCATTATAACTGTGGTTTCAGAGGTTGTTCAGCTTGAAACAAAGAGATTTCTTCACATTCAACCTCATTAGTCTGATTAGTGGGCTTGTAAAATGAAGCATGAAAATGAAACATGACATGGACATGAATTGATTGTACTAAAATCTACACAAACTGCTGCTTGGAAATGAAAGGATGACAGACATCTTCTCCGAGCAGTTTAAAAAGTTAAGTTTTCAAAGTAGCTCATTTTTTTAGAGCATGTGAATTACATTTCTGTAGCTCTTAACTGGAGACACTAAGAAGCTGAAAAATCCAAGCGAGCCTGTCAGGTGATTTTTTTGTTTGGTTGATTGGTTGTGATTTTTTTTAATAGAGCAGAGAAACATGAAGATGTAATAAGCTATCAGTAGAAAGATATGTTGGGCAGGAACATGTTATAACTGCTTAGAAATGGATGATGGGCTACTAGTTGTTTCCATTTAAAAATCTGAGAGAATACTTGACATAATTTTCAGAAAGGCCTCTTTGTATTCTGCTGAGTTCTGCCTTCAAATACACTCTGTCCTGTTTCCTTGGTTATTGCAAAAATACCTGTTTGTTTGGATCTTGATAGGAGATCCTGAAGGGGGTGATTTTACTCTTTCAGCATTAGTTCAGTAACTGGCATTGTGTGGTACAGGTGCAGCCATCGCCTGTTTCTAATGTAGCTGTACAGCTACAACATATTATCTTTAAAATTGGGGTTTGAATGCCTAGTTTTCTTAAAAGAGATTGGTCCCACAAGCCCATATCTCTTTGAGTATGAACTGATTTATTTGTACGTGTGTCTCATACTGTCTAAACTAGGTCTGTCCGCAGTGTGTGTGCTGCAGTGACTGGACTGTGTGACTGTCCACGCCCTTTTTCTTCTGTAGCTCACTTAAAAAAAAAAAGAACAAGTAATTTGAATGTATGTTTTGGTGTATTTCGAAGAAGTATTTTGAAATACTGCTTTCCAAGATTAGTCACGCTAGTACAGTTCAGATCCCGGAACTCCTTTTGTAATTCTGGGGTCTGCATTTCCAGTAAGAGAATCTGGAAAAGGATTTCTAAATGCTATTGGACATTGCAGAAAAGTGAGCTGGAGATGTTCACTCAGGAGAAGAATTTGGTATCTTGGTAGTGAGGAAAGGAAGGGTGTGGCTGGGGGGTTCCTGCAAATTGGAGAGGTATGTGATCACTGTGAAAGATTGTGAGTGAGGGGCTGAACACAAGTGTGCTTGAGGGACCCACTAGTGCTGCTTTCAGCCCTAGCAAGTTGCTGCCATTATGGTTTGGCTCCTTGGGAAGAACAGGGTAGGATATTGGTGTAGGAGGTGTGCTACGTTGTTGCCCTTTGGGCACTGAAGCTTGGGGGTTTCGTGTGAAAGTAGAATGCACGTGGGTTGGAAAGCTTCCCGGGGCAATTTCCTGTTAGGCAACTTTTGCCGTGCGTGATGTTCCTCTATAATGCACAGCCACAAAGTGTTTCCATGAACCATGGAAGTAATGCATTGCCAGGCTTGCAATTTACCCCCTTGCTCCACATATAAGTGAATTGTGCATTACCTACATTAAACCTAAGCAGATGAGTGTTGCAGAGGTGCCTTGTGTTGGGGACAGCTTCTTCAGCCACTGCACTTCTGGCCCACGACTCAAAGAGCAGCAGTGTCTGCTGGGCACGGCCGCTGCCTGTCGTGCAGCATGCTGGGTGCTCCCATGTCAGGATCAGGAGGGTGTATGAAGAGCATGAGCTCCTGCCATAGGCTGCAGAAGACCCATTTTTCAGGGTCTTGTGGATGGTCTACCCTTAGCTACCACTTTGTACCATAGGTTTTGTAGGCACGTGGGATTTATTTCCTAGGTGTGAGTCAGGACATGATTTTGCCTATAAGAATCAAAATACTCATTGAGATGTTTCCGTGGAAAGGGGAGACTATATGGGGAAAAGAGAAGAGGGAAGGAAGGAGGATCACTTCTTTGAGCAGGTTTTGGGACAAGTGTTTTGGGTATGGCCATCATGGCAGTCTGCCATCCAGAGGCACCTGTTGTGGCTCTTGAGTGCTGGGCATGGGCACTTTTCACTCTGTTTATTATTTTCAGCATAGGTTTGTGGAATTTGTGTAATTTAGTTAAGTGTGTGTGTTTCTAATACAAACCTCAGGGCAAACAAACCCTGCCCAGCAGGGACTGCAGAAAGAAGAATGAGAGTACTGTTGACTTGAATATTCCCTGTTCCCTGTCTTTCCAATGAATTCCAGATATTTCATGGGTTCCTGGTTCATCTGCTGGTTAACCAGACAAGTATTTTAGTGACTTTAATATGATTTATTCTTTGTTTTGAATGAGGGGAGCGAGAACGTGTAAGGGGGGGTTTGGAGAAATCCCTCTAAAAATGAAAGTACAAGTTTAAGTGTTTATTCAGTATATTAAGATACAATTGATGGTTAAAATAGCCAGGTTTATGTCCACTTTTCAGAGTGCTTGGGTGGCTGTTTGCTGTGGATCTGGAGAAGGCAAAAAGGGGTGCTGGATAAAAGCAAACCCACCGTGTAGTTGTTCCAGATGTTGCCTGTCATTAAACAATCTCTTCTGCAGAAGAGAGGTTTTGAGAGGGAAGAGGGAAGTTCACCAAGAATTATTCAGTGTTGGTGTCACTTTTATCTTTGAGATTTCTGTGGTGATCAGAATGGCCCTGAAATAGATCATACCATGCACTCCAAAAACTGACTAAAGATTAAAACTGAAGTTGTGAACAACAACCAGTGTTAGAAGGTATAAATATGTTAAAAAATAACATTTCTGTATTTGAGCAGGGCAGCTGACGTTAAAATAAAGAAGAGCAACCTGTTTTCCTGGTAAACTTCCATCAGTTTGATTTCTGTGAACTCCAGTGTGTTCTGGGGGCTGCAGTTAAGGACAGCACTATCCGTGTTAGCAGTAAAGCGATAGACACAATTAGTATTGCCTGCTCTTCCAGGAAAAAAGCCAATGGATGTCATGCGACAGATCTAAAAGTGGATGGTGACGACACCCATTTTATGCTTCATTTGATCCAGTGTAATACTGTTGTGGTGCTGCTGTGTGGAGGAGGGGCTGAACTAAAATAATATGTATTTGTATTGATCATAAGGCTCATTATATGAGGCAACTTTTGTGGTTTGCCACTTAGAAGTTCGCACAACTTCTGCTGCAAAATAATGCCAGGGAGCCGTGTGCTTTAGTATGGGGGTTTGACAGTTGTGGGTTTTTTGTATTTGTGCTTTCCCCTTCTATCTCGAATTTGGTGTTTACCGAAATCTTGAGAAAAAGAGAGCAAGACTTTCAAGCTGCTGGGTTTGTTTGATTTTTTTCCCCCACTAGAGAATATAAAATATCATTCAGTTGCATAAACAGTTGTAACTGGGAAAATGCATTCCTGCCAATGTCTTCAAAAAGAGCTTTGTTATAGAAAATTCTGCTGAATTGGCATTGTAATCACTTTCCTGTCATTCCCTCCAGTGGACATATAAGTGGGTTTTAGTTTGCCTGTGTGAACATTAAATCTTAACCTTTGGCTTTTCTGACTTACAGGTTATAACTAGACAGAGAGAAATCCCCATGGATCATTCTCCTCTGTGGCATCCCAAGGTTCTCCAAATCCTGGGCAGCCAAACTCTGCAGTGAGTGTATAAGGATTGCCCAGGGATGAAAATACTGATGGATAAGTTGGACTTGGAAATCACACCCTTTGTGAGCTGGTTCGTGTCTGTCAAGCGCGTAGCAGCATTTGGCAGCAGTCTAACAAGTGTATGGACCTCTCTCTGTATCAGGCTTAATTCTTGTACTGAACAAGCAAGTATTTGTATGGGAAGAAGGTTTGGGGAGCCACAAATACGGATTCTCTTCCCACTAGTGTTAGTTCTGCGTTGCTGATAGGGCTAAGAGCAAACCCATCCTGCTCCTCTTATGGCTGGGAAATTGTTCTGGCTTTACAGATCAGAGTCCAGCCATCCGGGGAACTTGCTCAACTCTGCTCTCATTTCTAAAACTGCAGGATAAATTATGGGCACATCCAAAATTTGCTGGGTTTTTTCTTGAAGCACTGTGTCAAGAGGCTGATAAAAGAGACACTACATTTTCTGTGAGCCAGCAGAACCTTTTTCAGTCACACCCCACCACTGCTTGCTTGAACAGCAAATGGAAACAGGCTGAGAAAAATGAGTCTGAAATGACTCGGGGGTGGTATTGCAGCTCTTGGGAGGATGCACTAACTTCTTGCAAGTTGGAGCATTAAATCTGCTTTCATGTCAGGGAAAGGATTGTGATCTGTTATGCCCCGTGGTTAGAGCAGAAATGGGGTTTGGACATTTTTAACATGAGCTCAAGAACCAGAGATGCTGAGGTCTGGGTGAAAAGGGCTGGGAGTCTGGCTGATAATCATATCATACAGGCAGCCAAGGCAAGGACACGAGAAAGAACTCACACTGCAAGTCCCCAAATCCTTGCGGAAAACTGCTGCCTGCAATGAGGGCTGTGTAGAGATGGGACAGATTGGAGTAGGTTTGTCAGGAGGGGAAGGTGAATTGGGTAAGGGGAAGGCAGCATGAGGCATAAATCAGAATGATGAAACCACAGACCTATGTAAGTACTGGTGGCTAGTGAAAGGAATGGCATTGGGGTTAGAGGAAAGGACAGGAGTCAAGACTAAGCAATTGTCTGCAGTTGCTTGCTGCAGCTAAGAAACGTGTTCAGCTGTTCAGAGACTAGAGGACATTTGATGTTTGATGGATGAACAAGCCATCAAGATGGTGGTGCTGTGCTGCTGTGGTTTATCTAGGACCTTTGGTCCTGGAACTATGCACTGGAGGGTGACAGCAATAAGCCTGGAGGAGGCAATGCTTGAGGTAGTTTCCTTCTGGTTTGTGTTTGCCAGTGCTGTGGGGAGACAGCATCAGTCCCTAGAGCCAGTGCCAGTCCTTCAAAGATCAACAGCCATACCCCAAATATTAAAATATGCCAGGTAGGGCAAAGTCACTCTGGTTTCTGATGTTGGTGCCTTTGAGGATCTAGCTTGCCAGCTTTGTCTGTAATTCCAAGACCTAAACACAGACTTGTCAAGTGAGGAGTTTGGGGAGTGTTTTGTATTTTTTTTATTTATTTTTTAATTTTTTTATTTTTTACATGAAGCTAAAAGGAGTTGGGTTTTTTGAGATGCAACTCAAGCACAGTTAAGATGCAAGATAGTGCACTAAGGTGTGACAGCTGCTGCTGCCTCCAGCATGTCAAGGGCCGATGTTGGTTGGCTTGCAGGTAGTCCTTGCAAGCCAGGCTCATGCAGGTGCTGCTGTTCCCTAATGAGACATCCTAACCACATTCCTAACTGGCAGGCATGACTGAAGAAAATTAAGTAACTCCTTGATGACAGGAATTTAAGACTTCTTCAAGGAAAATATTCCATGTGAGACCTGTGGCACATCACAAGTTTCCAAAACTTCAGGCTGGCTTTCAGGCAAACAACAACAACAACAACAACAAAACAGTAGCTAAACAGAGCTTTTTCTCACTTTTTAAAAATTTTTGTTTATTTGAATGCATTTTTAATGCAAGCACCCAAAACTGGGGTATGTCCTGAATACTGGAGCCTTCTGATGGTGCTTTTGTTGTATCAGTTAACTAAGGAAACATCAATGAACTGAGCCCGGAGCAGCAACAATCCATGCCTGCCTCCCCCACGAGCAAGAGTGGGCTCAGACACAGCCCCAGGAAACCAAAAGGCAGCCTTTGTGCTGTGTGTTGGTTTGTGCTAAGGGAGCAGGACAGGGATGTGTCCTAGGACAGACCTTGTCCTAATCAAATATTGTTAAGGACTTGCTTTTTCTTATGAATTATTTCTTCCTCCCTTGGGAAGCCTATAATTAGGAGTTGGAGGGGAAAGAAAAAATAAGCTGTTTATTTAGATGTAGAGGAGTATTTCCAGTTCTTCATTGTAGCTCTTAAAAAAAAAAAATTAAAAAAATGTATACACACACACATGTATGTGGCATCTCTGCGAATAGCTTCAGAAAGCTCCTCAGGTAGAAGTAAACCTCAGATGAAACCTTTACCACCTATAACTGGAGCATCTGTGTGTTAGTTTTCCTGTGCTCTGCCTGCTGCTCCAAGTGTGTGACGGACCACGTAGTGTCTGCCGATCTCAGTATGGCTTAGGAGCCTGTGTCTGCAGTGAAAAGACAGCTGGACTTAGTTATCCAAGTTTTCTGGGCTTTCTTGTATTTTTATTAGTAATCACATGTTGAGAATTTCCTAGTGTATTTTGTTATAATAATTTCTTTGATAAACATCATGAATCCTACCTGAGTGAGATCTGTGTTCTAGGAAAAATGGTTGCTTGATCATTTTAAAAAGATGATAGACTTGATAATCAGCCAGAGACTGAGACCAGCCCAAGTCATGAGAGCTTGGCAAAACAGGCCAATTTTTCAGCAGAATGTAATGAGTGTTGAACAACATCGTTGGGATCAGTGCTGTGCTGTTAGAGATACAAAGTCTGATGCCAAGAAATGGTGCTTTTAGGCAGTGAAAAATGATGTATGCTGAATTTTAAGCACTTCTGCTGGCCTACTGGGAGGAAAAAAAAAGAAAAAGCCGCAATAAATCCCTGTTCAGCAGAACAAAACTCAGCTATTAATACATAGGTTGCATCATGTTTCTGACCAGGATTTGGGTCCTTGGGGTATGTAAATTGTACTGTCAGAGTTTAGCTGTCCAGCATGTTCATATATGTAAGGAAAAACCACTAAAACTCACTAACATGAGAAGTGTTTGGCTGTAGAGGGGGAAAGAAAAAAGGCAGCTCAAGGCACTACCAGTATGTTCCTTCAGCTATTTGAATATGGGAATGGTGAATGCAGGACCCTCTTAAGTGTGAGAGTGTGAGCAATCAGCTGTTTGGACACCCCAAAAAGTAACTCCTGATAGCACTAATTTATATTAACAGTTAGCTATTACAATCTTTAAAAGATAGAGACTAACCTGTTAAGATCAACTTCTATTTCAGAAATTGTTTTTGGTTTTTTTCCAATACTCAGTTGGATTAGGATCTGCTATGCTGAGTTAGTCTTTGTCCAAGCATCCCCAAGACTGAGGGGATACTTTAAAAGGGAGGGTTTTGTATGGTTAATGTTAATTACAATAGATTTAGAGGCAAGGATTTGGTATCTACGCCTACTGAGTGTCCAGTCTAAGAAAGGAGGTAATGATAGCCCACTTTTGCAGGCTCTTCACAGGATTTGCTGCTATTTGAGCAGCTCACTGGGTCCCTGTGTGGGCACTGCATGTTTCAAAGGCAGTTACCAGAAGGGTCAAGCATTAACAGCTTCCACACAGCCCTGAGGTTTAGGTGCATGTTTGGAAATTAATTTTTTAATGTGTCTGTCCTCCTGCTATGTGATCGGTGTAGTTACACAGGCAAAACCGGCATTTTCTATATGGAAAAGGATTGACCTGTTTAACAGCAGCATTGGGATTAACGACTGTCAGCGTGAAGCAGAGGCTTGGGAGGACTTGATGGGGCAAGCCCATTAGTCAGGGGCTTGCCAGGACTGCTAGAATACAGTGGCTTCTGTTTCTCCACCAAAACTCAGGTTGGGAATTGTGGCAATTCAGCCTCCACACTGTGATTTGGTGGACCTAATTTTCCCTCTTTTCTGTTTGTTTGTAAGGGTAGCATTATAAAAGGCACCCTCAGCTCCTCAGATAGAAACACAGTTTTGAAATGGAAGCAGCAGTCTGAGCCACAGGACAAGCTCCAGAAGGGCAGTGGTCTGCAGGGCATTAATTCTTCATTTGAGGAAAGACGGGTAAACTCTACAAAGCAGTTGATAGTATGGACTTTTGGCAGGCTCCTTCCCAGCTTTCAAATACGGGTAACATTTGATTGTTCTTTCAGTCTTCAAAGATCAATGCAAACCTTTATTTTCTATAAATAATTTAATAAATATATTTGTTTTACAATGATACAACAAATAACAAATTCATAGCAAATGAGTCACAAAGAATTTAGGATCAGTATACTTTAATAAGGTATCAGTGTCAAAATACATTTCCTTATCAAGTTAAAGTTCCCATACAGTTATAATATTGTCAATAAGAATTCAGCAATATAGATTATGAAATAATTATGATAAAAAGTATGATTAATATTAAGACATGGAATATTTTTTCAGAGTGTTTTAGTAAACTGTTAGGGTATAACATTTTTAATGCTGAAACTACACAAATAAGAAACAGAAGAGCAGTATTCAAGTGTCTTTAATCCTTGAAGCCTTGAGTCTGTGCCACTGCAAATTTGTCAAATCTGGATGGCCAATTTTCATCAGATGTTGATGCTTACAATAATTTTCTTCCACACAGTAATATCTTCACTTTAGGAGTAGATTATTTTTGGTAATAAACTCTTGAAAGATTGCCTGCAATAGGAGTATTTTTTTTACATCATGTACCCATAACAAAAGGTCTTCAGCTTTTTTAAATATGTGTGGTTAAGACTCGCTTAACATAGCGAACTTTGAAGTGCTCTATGAACCCAAGGCTCTCTCTATGCAAGTGTCAGTGCATGATATAAAGCAATTTTATACACCAGGCTTCAGCAGACTCAGAAGTCTCAAAAATATATTTTTGTCCTAAGTTTCTGGGCCATATTTTTACCTTTAGTACTTTGCCACTGTTTCATTTTCTTCAATGAATCTACAGTGATTTATACCAGTGGAGGAAACAAGATGATAGATCCCAACTAAGTCTGTATGTATTTTAAAGTCAGAACTGCTCACCTGCCTTTTATTGTAATACTTTTTGCTGTTTAGAGATGTTGTAATTTAAACTTTCAAAACTCTTTGAAAGTATTCAAAGCCCTGTTTGTCAAATATTTGCATGACAATTAATGATAGTTGGAAAGGAGCTCTGAAAATGTCTGGCTGCCTTTTAATGACTTTTTAGCTACTCGTTAATGTAAGGCAAGTAAAAATGAGAGACCTCCCTGCTGGCTGTTCATCTCTATGCAATCCCTAATTCTTTTTGTCTAATTATAACTCAGTTAGCCTAATACTGGGAAATACTACTTTCAGATTTGTTGATTCAATATTGCAATTATATTGCTAGCTAGCATATAAAATGAAAAAGGGTAACACTAATCAGAGGTGTTAGTACTGGCCACTGCTCCGATTCCTGAAATATCAGCAACATCATAACAACTATTACAAGTTTCCAGCAGAAACAGCTCTTAAAGTAGTTGTGTCATAGTTATAGCAAAAGTACCAAGAGATGATTAACAATTGACCCAGAGCGAGATAATAATTAAAAAAAAAAATCTGTTTTGTGTAAAAAATAAAGGCAACAACAAAGAACAAAACAAGAAACCTCAACACAAACGAAAACACAGGTCTAGATCCTCCACTGGGGCAAATCTGTAGGACTCCCTTGGCTGTAGAGCTAAGCCAGGTTAAGGCAGCTGAGAATGTGGCTTGCTTCCGAGGAAAAAAGCTTAAAACGTGCAACTTTCACAGATACCCACAAACACTGTATTTCACCATTCACATTTCTTTCAACAAAGTGTATAAAAATGAAGGAAAGGGATGGGAGGCAGAAGGCTAGGATTTTTCCTTAGTATGCTTTTCCAAAAGTTATTAAAGTTACAATAAAATAAATGCTGGAAAACAGAAAGACTCAAAGGATTTTAATTTGGCAGATCAACAAAAAACTGTGGTTGGAGATCAAATTTGTTTCATTCATCTTTGGCAATAAAAATATATCTTTGCAGTACTGCAGCCAAAGTATCACATGATGAGGCATTTATACCACAGCTTTTTATTAGCAAGAAATTTGAAAAAAAAAAATTCAGAATATAAATTACAGGTAATGAGATAAGGGGAGGGTAATCAAACTCTCTAAACACCACTTTAATTGCAATAGAGAAAATACAGTAGATGTATTTCTTTAATATGAATAATAAAGTGAGTAACTTCAAAAGGCCACTATTTGGTAATGTGGACAGGTTCAATATCTAAGTAAAATCCTGTAAAAGTGTACTGGTATTAGAAATTGTCTACTTGCAAAAATGTATTTAAAAACTGAAGCTGTTTCGAACAGTATAGGTCACGGAATATTGCGGGATCGCTCAGGTCGCCTGGTCCAGCGCTCGGAGCAGTTCGCTGCCCTGCAGCAGCGTCGAGCTGCCCAACACAGGCACGTTCACCTCACAGTCATATCTTGTCAGCTCGGGCAACAAGTAGGGTTCAAAGGAGGGCCCCAGCAGGCGACTGGTCATACCTGGAACACAGCAGTGAAGTAGGTTATGGTGCTGAGACCAGAAAGGGCACTTGTTTCCTCCCACCTCTTCTGTTTACACCAGTTTCATTCTGTTTTTATGGCAATATGCATCAAACCACCAGGAGTTCCAGCTGTCAGAGCAAACCTGTGCTCTGCCCCTCCTTAAACTGCTGCAAGTGCAGTTTTTCACCTCCACCCCCAAATTTAGATTGTTCTGAGAAAAACTGTATTGGTGCAGATGAGGAAAGCGGTAGTAAAAGACATGGTTTCTGAATTGACACCCACTTCCCTTATTTATTAAAAAGAACAGATACACATCCCCTTTAATTACTTATTTCAACATGTAGAAGGCACATGTTAAGACTCTGACCTTCAAACTTCCATATCAATGCTGCAGCAAAGTTGTTTAGTACAATGTAATAATCAATTCCATCACAAGACAAGAATATGGATGGAGGATGACAGGACCTCCATGGTAAAAAGACGTTAAGTTTAACTGAAGTGAAGGGTAAAAATATTTTTCTCATATATTACAAATGTAAACATTACAGTTTCACACTAAACCACAGAACTAATTTTTTGTGCTATATTTGGATTTTTACCATCCTCCTCCATATTTTTTTTGTGTGTTTTTTGGTTTTTTATTTCATGGAATCAGTATTGGAACAAAATACCAACATTTTCCAATTTCTGTGTTTGACAGCTCTTACCTGATGCTTTATGGGCTGGCTGGACACCGTAGTCCTGACAATGGGAACTGTAAAACAGAGGGGGAAACGCTCCTGCTTTCAAATTCTCACCCGGACTGTCACAGGTGGGTTGATGCTGCTGCTGTTGCTGCAGTTGATTCATTGGTTGGCTCAGACCTCTCGAGTTACAGAAAAATTCATCTGTTATTTAAATAGTAGGAAAAAAAAAAGTTGAATGAAGCCAGTGTAATAATTATAGCAGGTAATACTGATCCAAAGCAAAGTGAACCTCGGTGTGATGGTGTCATAGCATAGGTGAATCAGCATCTTATCACAAAGGAAGTCTAGAAACAGCCCCAGCTCTAGCAGTAGTACTGCAGTCAAGATATGCTTGTGTAAGGAAACACAGTTGTAGAGAAACACTATCTGTTCTAGTTATGAGATATTCACACCTTGGATCAGCAGGAGGTAAACACAGCTCCATTAAGCTGATTTCTGCTCCCTCTAAAGCAAGTGTGTGAACATACACGAAACCAACTAAATGGTATTTATCAATTGTACCTTTAAATTGTTCAGCTCTTAGTGATACAACTTGATCTTTAATTTTAGCTTAGTGTAATATTTACAGAGCTTATTTACATTTCCTTTTGAAAGAGCTTTTTTCCCCTATTCAACCTGTCTTAAAATAGTGTTTCAGTACGTAACATTGCAAAACCACTTTCTTTTGTCTTACCAGTAAGAACACTTGTGCTGAGAGACTTCTTTTCTGTAACCAAAGAACAGTTTTCCCCCTTGAGAAATTTCATTCTCTTCCACATTAAGTGAGATGGGTTAATGACAGATGGATCTCCCTAGCATGAGAAGGGAAGCAAAACAAACAATTACACTGATGACCATGGTGAGTCCAAAGTCGTTAAGGGGATGCATTTCTTACGATTACCCCACTCAGCTGTTGCAAGGCTTGTTCTTCATAATCCAGCTGTCGCTTCAGTTTCAAACTGTTAGACAGAGCAAGTCTTGCTGGGTTTACATCTATGCCTCGTTGTCCAAAAGCATCCAGGGGCCTGTGGAGAGGAAATCTTCGTGAGTGCACAGGGAGGCAAATCAAAATCATCTTGTTCATTTACACAGAGTCTTCTTTCATTTAAAGACATTTAAGGTGTCTGAGTCTTGCCAGTGGACAGATCTCCGACATCAAATGTTTTTATTCCCTTTTATTAGTCATCTCACCATCTTTAGAAACTTTTGACGTTTAGGATCAAAGACTTACGAAAGTTTAGCATAAACAGCCTCTAGGGATCTCCAGGCAGACAAAAAAATGCTGTGGAAAAGAAAGTCTTGTAATTCTTAAGAATTGGATTTGAGAGCCATGCATGTCCCCTTGCTTTACATATTAAGTACGAACACACAAGTTGCTGACTGGGGACAAACCCTTTCTTTCCAGATGCACATTCAAACACTGGTATTTCTGCCAACAAGAAATCCCAAAAGGCAAACTGCACAGCTTCATGTTTTAAAGTGACCATTGCTATTTTATGTACTTCCTGAACATGTCAGTGTGACCAACACTGAAAACTCAAGAGCTACAGAGAAACTTCTAGCTACGAGGCAACTTCTAGGACTGCGCCCTCTCATCTACATCTCATCACACACTGTTCATATGTGTAAGAAAGCAAACAAAAAGGTTGTAGAAAAAGAGCCTGCAATTTAAGTCTTGGCTGTAGTATTTACATATGCCAGCAATAATGTACTTTCATTCCTCCCTCTCTACCCCGTTTTCTGTTGTGCAGAAAATATATGCAAGGTAGGAAAGTATGTGTGTGCCCCTGCTACTGCTGGACCAGTAAGTCTTTTTGGTACTGTTCTTAAATTGCATAAAGTCAAGCATGCTTTGCAAAATTACTAGTGTAATTTTAACTGGACCAGCAGGAAACTCATTTACGTATCCTTAGAGGCAATGAAAAATTAGCCCACTTCTGCTTCCTCCAGACTCACTGCCACTGGGAGAGCATCACATTAATTTGCCCAGAGCTGCAGTCTGATGCCTATCACAACAAATTGTTTCAGCTGAATTAAGAAAAATTAATTTTCAAGATTACGACCCTTCTCATCTCCCAAAATATTTTCTGGGTAAATATACATAGTTATACTACAGAAACACGTACCTTTTTTTATATATGGGCACCCTCTGAGAAGTTATTGGTGGCCCCGAGGGGGAACTTGATAGGGATCCTGAGTATTTATCCATGAGTCTCCATTTCGCAGGAACGTATTCTAATGGGGGATCAGGTGGCCACTGGGTGTTTGGTCTTCCTCCCATCGAAGACAGGGGAGTGCTGGCTTGGTCATGATATGGTGGCAGTGATGACCTACTCATATTGTTGAAGAACACCGATGACAGAGACCCATGACCAGAGTTAATTTTTTCATTTGATAGCTGTGGGCAATATTTCTCTGGGAGGAACTGATTCTGTGAAGTAGGAGCAAGGGGTTGGAAGATGGTACTCATGCTACTTAGACTCTGCTGGGTATTTTGTGCACTTTCAGAGAGAGGACGTTCTTCTTGGCAGATGGGGCTGAGCTGGAAATCTTCTCCATCCATAGGAATGTAAGGAGCCAAGGTTTCAAGGTCCAGTTCATTAAAGTCAGTCTGTGGAAAGATAAAGTAAGTTCATAAAGAAACTATAGGATAGTAATAGTTGTGGCAGTTAGTGTGACATGGAACACTAATAGATGCAAAGCTGAAAAATCACTGTATGCCAAATTTACCTAATGAAACTGGCCAACTCCTGTTTAAAGATGTCTTATTTCTATGCTAGCATACATGTTCATCATATCATCAGCAGCAAAATTAAGGCAACAAACTGAAGGAAAAAACCTCCCAGAGGAGCAATATTTGTTAAAGCAGCTTGCATGCAGCCTCTAGCATCACTGTGATCTGAAGTAGATGTTGTTTCACTAAGCTTTGAATAACTTGGCTGCCAAGACTCTACAACATGTGGCATGTAATTCAACCTCAGGCTTTTTCATGTTAAAACAGAAAACACAGCTTTTTCATAATCCAGCTACATAAAAAAAGTGTGTCTAAAAGTGTGGAAGCTGAAAAAATTTAGCCAGAAGGACACTATCACACTTAAATCTGTATCCTTTTTTCCCTTGGAGGACTAGTCATACCCACATTCACTTCTCCTGGCATTTGACCAGAGCTGAACAGAGAGGATAATCAATGTTGGCCCCCCAGTCAGCTCATAACACCCCTGCAGCACTTTTCTAACACTCATTTTTTCCACCAAAGCAGCTGATGTGGTGAGACACACCGGAGCAAGCAGATGCTGAATCTGACAATCCTGAAATTTGCATGTGTGAAGTCTTGCACTGAGTTTCATCCTGATCCACACTTGTCTTCTATCTGTCCACTCTTTCTCTGGCTTTCATTTTTATGTCCAGGCTTAGATGAGTTTTCTTCAGAACATGGATCAGAGCCTACCCAAGCCTGCAAATTGTGTTGGCAAATTGAAGCACCTAATTTGGGCCCCGGCACCCCTAATTTTCTGTAGGATTAATAGACGGAGATGAGTGCGAGGTCTGCGCTACCAATCAGCAGTGCTTGTTCCTTTCCCTCAACTATAAAGCATAAGCTCTTCACAAAGGCATTTCAATTAAGTATCTAAAGTTAAGTAAGCTGAATCAGGCCCACACCTTTTACTCACTAGCTCACTTGCTGTAATGTTGTAATAGTGGGTTTATTTATTTATAGGGGAAATTTCTACACTTACAGCATGATTAGAATGCAGGAGATGGAGACTGTGTGTTACTAACTGCACATAATTTTCAAGTTTCTCTGAAAACCTCCAAGAGGCAAAAGAGGAAGCGTGTATCTAAAATGAGTTTTCATTTTGTACTTAAAGGAGATATGTGCTATGAGAGGCATTCCTCTCTCGTTTGGGTATTTTGCAAGAATTAGTTTATTTATATTTTGTTCTAGAAAGGATGTTTACTCATTAGTCATTTGGCCGGATTTAGAAACAAATTGCTGCTGCTTATGTTCCTCATCCAATCTACAGAAGCCTTCAAATTTTGAAAGCTCTGGTGATCCTTTCTTCTTAGCAGTGCTACCACAGTGACACTCTAAACCTTGTGCTTCAGAGAGTTAGGGACAGAGATTGACGTGGCAGCTTTTGGAAGAGCACTGTTTTGTCAATGTGCATCGAAGATTTGGTGTACACATGCAAATGCACTTTACATGCTGTATCCCAGTATCTGCACACACAACATGCAGCTGTACTGTCTACTAGCAGGGCACTGATCTTGGTGGCTTTTGGAAGAGATAGTTCATTACCTGCGAGGTGCACTGACTTTCTGATTCTGTGTCCATGGCAAAAAGTTTTTCAATCACCTCGATCTTAAGATCTTCATCCACAGAACTGTAATAATCTCCTGGGCTGCTGGGCTGCATGGAAATAACCATTTGTTATAAGCAGGAAGACAATCACAGTACTGGCTTAGCATCATGTAATTCATACCATGCTGTTATTCAGTAACAGATCTTTCCTATGAAAAGTGAATGGCCAGACTGTATATTTAGTGTCCTCAGAACCCAAAACTGTCCACTTCTATCATAAACTTTTCTCTGACACAAGACTGTCAGTACAAAACACAAGGCACCCATTACAGGAACCTCGTTGTCATCCTATTTTAAATGTTTCTTGGCAACTTAGACCAGGAACAAGAAATGTACACCATTAAATACTTTTGTTGAGAAAGAAGATGCTTAGCAATACCTCCATGCTCTTCTTAAGACTGGATGCCCTCTGGTAAGAGTGGCTCCAGCTCTTGGGGGCAGTGCCATGAAAGCATGTTCATTCCTTCAGTGGGAAACTCCAAGGAGCTGCTCTCAAAAGCCTGACTTGGCTAAGCTTCCTAAAAGCTACAGCTTCTACTTAACAGAAGGAGAATGCGTCTGGGGCAATGCTCCCAGTGGCCATACAATTTTACACTGGCTTTTTATATAAGGCTAACTCCATGAAAGGTGGTAGCATGTTCTCCCACTAGTTGTTTTATTTGTTACAGTGATTACTGAGGGACAGCTGGGAGACAGTGAGGACTGCAATGTGAAGCCAGGCTATTGTTCCCATTTGGTAGTTTTGCTATTGATTCTTAAGGCATGATGCAGTACAGGAAGGATAGAGATATTCTGGGCCTTGCTAATAAGCAGTGAGACAGGACAACCATCACAAAAATGTTGTCTACATATATTGATGGGATTTGCATACAAAATATAACATGCTTTTAATGTTTCTTAAGCTCTTCTTACCGTGGAACAGCTACTATTGCTGCTTGCACTTGGAGTACTGCTGCCAGGTGCAATCTGAGGCATTGTAAAGGATGGTATCGTCAGTGTTTCACCTTGAGCAGGGTGGCTTTTCACTTCCACTGGCCATGCTTTGTTTGGTGTCAAAACAGCATTGGTGAAGGCAGGGGCTTCCTCAAACTTCTGTGTTCCTGGATGGAGTTTTAACAATATTAATGAATACTTTTAGCTGGTGCAGTGTTATGATATAACTGCAGCTATTCATTAAAAGTAAACACTGCTCCTAGTTGCCATGACAATAAGTTGGCATAGACTTAATGCACGTTATTTAGGCAGCAAGAAAGCCTGATTCTGCTCTCATTCACAGAAATTTTCCACTGGTGTGAGCATGTGGGCTCTTTGAGCCATTACTCCCAATTTGTACACACAGCAAACAGACCTTGTCTATTAAGCTTCTAAATCTAGGCTCACATGTGGTTCTTTGTTGCACAAAAATAACTTACACAAATACTAACCAAAATCCAGGGAAATAATGGCATCACCAGGTGTTGGTGCCAGCTGAGCAAGTTCCTCTGGTTCTTCCTTTAGCTTAGTAAACAAGAAGTCACTCTTCTCTGTCGCAGGGATGCTGCTGTCATAGGCAGTGTTCATTGTCAGCAGGTGAGGCTTGAAGAGTGATTCTGTTTGGTCCATGGAGAACACAACATCGTTCTTCTCAATTTCACTAACAAGAGAATAGGTTTTAGGCATTTTGTACAGGCAGCACAAACTCTCTGAAGCTGGGGCTATAGGAGCATTTTGGCCTCTCGGTTGCATGCCAGGCTCTCGACAGGCGAGGCACGGTTCCAGCGTTGCTGAGCACCACCATCTCAGATGACGCAGAGAGTGTGGTCAGGACTTCTGTGGGAATACTCAGGGCTTTGTTGCTCTGCTTTTTAAAGGGATGTAGTCGAGGATGTAATGACCCAGACTATCACTCAAATAAGTATTTCCTACTTTGGCCCCAACTAGGACGAAAAAAACTTGAGTTTTGCCAAATGAAGGCAAAACTTCTGATTGGTCCTGATTTTTAAGGCTGTAAACGGCTTCTCCTAGCAACATATGATACAATTACTACTTAGTTTTATCTCTTGGTCACAGCATTAGAAAAACAAAACACATTAGCAGTTGTGTTGCACAATAAAATCTTCTGTGCAGACCTTATGCTCTGTTGTATGAGCACAGCAGCCACTCTACAGAGAAGGGCTGTGGTGTATTTCAACAGCGCGTATGGGAACAGGCATGCCACATTTTTCATCGATGTCTAACATCAGTAAACAAGACTGAACAAACATGACTAAACTGATTTCGGAACAACAATGCTGAATAAATAGACCCTTGAAAAGTTCCTCCAAATATTGCATTTCTCCAGCACATGAATGCACAACGTGTTCTGGTGTGCTCCCTGGACCCACCTCAGCACGTAGTTGACGCAGACGATGCACTGGGGCTGTAGGTTTCGGGTATTGTAAATCACTGTTCCTTGGGTCTCCAGCCATACGTATCCCCCATGCTTGGCAAGCATACGGTACTGGCCCGTCACTACTTGACCTTTTGTACACACTGAGAAAAGGGGGCAGAGAGATAAATAATGCAGCAGGACAGGAACACACAACATGTAACACTTGTTTTAGATACACCCACTTCTGAGTTTTCATTATGCAGAAGTGCACTAAGGCATTTGTGGACAAGGATGTGCTTAACTTTGGGGAAATTCAGCCATTTTAAACATGAAAGGGGCTGTTCATTTGAGGCTTCTACTCAAGATTGGAAATCTGAATTCTGGCACTTGAGTTCTTGAGATGGTCTGAATCTTCAGATCAGAATGTGGAATTTTTAAAATTTAATATAATAGCTCAACTCCCAAAATGATGCCTGCTGACTGCATGTTTCTTGAGTGCCTGTTGTAGAAGTGCCTCAGTCAGGGCTCCCAAATTGATCTGTATAAAAGTGAATTTATTGAGGAAACTATAAATAGTTTCCTTATTTAGGTAATCGATAAATATAAAAATCAGATGATTTAAAAGCTATATTCACTAAGATTTTTTTAAAAAACTAAGATCTTATGGTAGTAATATCACTCTTATAAAAGTATGAAAATTAAGAATAGTAAACAGGACTAGTTTGTCTAGACAAAAAAAAGCTGAACTACTATATTTCTCCCTCTGGTTGAACTGTGTTGTTCCTCTGTGAGAGCTTGGAATTAGCAGCCTAGAAGAAACCAAGACCCACGTGACCAAATCAAATAATGTTTATTTAACTCTGTTTTCTGAACTGTCCTGTGTTTCTCAAACAATAAACTGACAATAGTACAGCTTGGGTTTAAAGCTTGTAAATGCTTGAAGGGTAAAAGCTGTAGCCCTGCTACCCCCCCAATATTTGCAATATTTGCTGAGAATGAGTTTTCAGCGTGGAGCTTTGGACTTCTGAGATGTAAAGTTTTATGATGTCCTGTCTGTTGTAATTCAAAGCTGTCAGTGAAGGAAAAATAATGTTGATCAATGGCAAAAAAATTAGGGCTGGAGTAGACAAGCAGTACTTGCACTTACAAGAGCTTGTACTTGTAAGCAGGCACAGTCGCACTGAATAGCAGCCGAAGTGGGAACTGGCTGAACTAAACCTTTGACCACACATTGGCAACCTTTCCTTTTAAACAGCTTTTACATCCAAAAGAGGCATGCTATCAAACTAATGCCCTAGAAATAATGCAATTTGACTCAGGAGGACTGGAAAATTGATACTGTGGTCTTTCTACAGAAAAATTCCTTGTGAATGTGTCCATTAACGGAAGCTATTTCTTGTCAGCCTCTCCTACATTGCCACCATACAAATGTACAAATCCAGGCCTGTGAAATACAACTGTTTTGCAGATAATTGTTGCTGTGTTATCCTTCTATTTCTGAAGTTTGTTTGTTTTCTTCCTAGGAGTATTTAATCATCCTTCATTTAATTTATTTAGACAAAATAGAACATTACTTTTATTGATTAAATACTTCTGGTGGAACAAAATCAAAAGGCTTTCATTTCAAAGTGTTTTAGTGACTGGACTGTTCTGCTCTGCTTGTGAAACATAATTACACTGCTTCCTAATCATCGGCTCATCAATAAGAGTCACAGTGTAGGCGCCTGTTACATTACAAAGAAGCTTTTTACTGCTTTAATCTTTTTTATTATTATTATTCAAAGCATGTCATGTTCTGATATAATAAAGTACAGCAGAATCCCTCCATGGGGTAATCTCATAAATTACTAATACACTTGTAACTGCTGACTTTGTTATCAATGCTACATTTAAGGTTCTGCCTTCATAGTGAACTTCTCACTTCTCTCTTCATCTTTTTTACTTTTTATAAAGTATACATTACCTTCATCTGTACAGAACTAGTTACATGTCAATGAAATAGGCTGCAATTATATTCCTTATCTTTGTGTGGAGAAAAGAGAAAGGCGAGGATGAATTTAATAGAACACAAAACCATGATTCCCTTGGAAGGCTTGCTGAACTTCTGCTATGTACTACCAAGTGGCAGATCCCAGGTGGTGACAACTCAGCTCCCCACTGAAGTCAGCAGTGAAATTCCCATTGGCTTTAATGGCAACAAGACCAGCTCTTAGTGGAAATGATTATAGATTCTTAATTGCTGAATCAGAAAATACAGTTCTGCAGTCAATTTGCTGTGTAGATTTATGTAGCAAGACAGAAATTTGCATCTGGCTTGAGTTACATAAAACCCAGGGTATGTGAAACTGCCAAGCTCACACTCATCCTCCACGCGATAGTGACTAATTAAGATTCATACTTGCTCTGCAGCTGTACTTCCAGCCATGAACACAAGCATCGTGGCTTGCTTGAGGTTATTTCACCTCAAGAAAAAAAAAATAACCCTGCCATACAGTAAAGCTGCAGTAAGCATGATTTATCACTAAATTAGAAGGAAGGAAAGGAAAGGAGTTCTGCTTTGTGTAAGAAATTCATTTGATGTTTTTCTTTTCAAACTTCGGTCTCTTTCTTCTATTTCCTATGCTTTATAACACTAACTGGTGGGCACTGTCAGACTGCATTATTGCAAGGTGATGTACTCTATACATAGCATATTTCCAATGAAAATTATTGTTTAATAAATGCAAGTGCACTGAACATGAATTTTGAGGTGGATATTTCCACGTACAAAAGGATGTGGCCAGGGAAAATGAGTAAGTTCTGTATAGCCACATGCTTGGAAGAACAAGTAAGGTCTGTATAAGCTCTGTATCTTCTTGGTTACCCTGTGCATTACACAGCATCTCAATGGCACACATAATGGAATCCAGGCATTTCCTATTTGAACGGTTTATGTGTGTTTTGTCAAGTCACAGCTTGCTGTCACTTTTTCTTTGTGGTTGTTCTCCAACTTGGTAAGAAGCCTGATGAAGACACGAGAACTATTTATCTTAGAAAAACTAAAGGGGTCAAATTTGCTGGTGATTTAAACTGATGGTTCTGTTGTGGGAAACCGCATTTATCACAGCAATTGACTTTGGTCCTGTGCTTCCAACAGTAAAAAGATAATCCATGCTGACCCTGTGCTATCATAAATCCTATGGAACAGTTTGATCTTAAACATTTATAACCTGTGCTGTGCAGTGCCTGGAGGACTTTTGCTAGTGTAACATCACCCCTCTAAGACCTACTCTTGTCCTCATTCTGCTTCTTGATCAGACCTCGTACTCTGGAGCAAGTCTGTAGGACATGGCCCTTTTCAGTGGGCACAAATGGCATCTAGACACACACCCTGCAGTACATGAGATTAATTTAATTGCTGGAGTAGGAGCAACATCTATTAGTGCCTGGTCATAGTGGCGGCTAGAAACTCTCCAGAAATCTTTACATGGACTCAGTGACTCAGTGCTCCCATTTCATTAACTAGATAGGGATAACCAACAAGGGCTTGCTCACCCTCCCTTTCCTGTTACCAAATGGATTGCCAGCTCCCATTTTATTCCCTCCCTGGTGGTGTTCAGTTCTTAGAAATCCAACTCAGTGATTCAAAAGCACCAGCGCAGCCCACTCCCTGATTTCACAAGATGACTTTCAATAGCTTGGCACATCCTATCTATAAATATCACTTACTCATTTTTACTGGTAAAAACACTACAATATTACCTAAGAAACAATTTAAAAAATTACATTCCCAGATAACTCTCGCTAAGTATGGGCCAATTTATTTTATCCTTTGAAGTAGCTTTGGAAACAAGACGATTCATATTAACACTGTTTTACAGCACACAACTTTCATCATTGCCAAACATTTTTTCAAGAAACATTTCAACTTAAAACTGTCCTGAATCTTTGCCATTGGAGCTAACCCCTTAAGGTCAGAAAGCTATTCTTTGCTGCAACTTTTCTCTGGGAAGTACAGAAATACTTTCTGTAAGTTTATTTGGTGGGCAATTCCCTATAGATGTGACCTAAGTCATGGGCTGTCTCCTGAGGACAGAGACCTTCATCACAGCAACTACAAGGTGTGTGGGGTTGTTTTTTTTTTTTTTCGATCTTGTATGTTCCAGTCTAGCTGCTTTGATTTGTTTCTATAAAAAGAGCATCTGCAGAGGTTTTAGTGATATGCTGCTGAGAACTCTCCAATAAACTGGTTCAGGGGCCGTAGCAGCCAAGGGTGGGAAATATCAGTTGTACATTAATGCACCGCCTTGTCTCCAGCCAAAGCACCAACTCTTAAGGACCGTGACTGAAGATTTAAATCCAATTATTTTAAGACACCTGACGTGGAAGAGATGGAAATTGTAACTGTGTGGCCCGCTGAAGAGAGGGATCTTGGATCTGATCTCTGCTCCCAGAATAATTCAGGTACTTTAAGAACAGCTAAAAATGGCAGTTCCCATAGGCATAACGATAACAAGAAGCAGCTGTTCCTGGCAGTAGGTATTATTTGTATAATGAATATCCTTTTTAGAAAATCTCCTTGCGCATCTACTTTGGATGGGGAAGGTAGTTGTTATTTGGTAGCAAAAGAGAGACATTTGAAAAAACACTGTGATAACCTCTTCCTATTTCCCTTTAGCTCTGCCTGCTGAGCCCAACAGAACATGAGAAAGATAATCATAGAATGGCTTGGGATCTTTAAGGGACCTTTAAGATCATCTAGTTCCAGCCCTTGCTATAGGCAGGGACACCTTCCACTAGACCAGGTTGCTCTGAGCCCCATCCAGCCTGGCCTTGAACACTTCCAGGAGTGAGGCAGCCACAGCCTCTCTGGGCAACCCGTTCCAGTGCCTCACCAGCCTGATACTTAAGACTTTACTCCTAACAGCTCATCGAAACCCACCCTCTGTCCGTTTGAAGCCATTTCTCCTTGTCCTTTCACTACATGCTTTTGTAAATAGTCCCTCTCCATTTATCCTGTAGGTTCCCTTCAGGTACTGGAAGGCCACAATTAGGTCTCCCCAAGGCCTTCTCTTTTCCAGGCTGACCAATCCCAATTCTCTTGGCCACCAGTAAATGTCCTTCTCACCTGGCTAGAACTGCCTAACTCAGCTTTTCAGATTTTCAGCTGAACCTTGAACTATTCCTTAGAGAGACAGTGATTCTCCTCTCTAACATCCAAGTTTAGTTTTAAATATGGCAAAATCCTCTGGAAGGACCAGCAGCAGATTTCAGCTAGACAAGCACAGTAACCTGGTGTAAATACTGCTCTTGGAGAGTATCTGCACACAAAATGCACTTGTATTTTCAACTACTGTATTGAGGTACCCACAATTTATGCTTTACATGCAAACAACAAAGAAAAATAAGAACATGACTTACAGTTCTGATGGCTCTTGGTCATACTCTCTGAGTCCAAGGCATGGTAGAACTCATATGCTGAACGACCCAGCAGCTCCTCTGGATGGTATCCAATCAACTCTGTTATTCTTGTTCAAGAAAAAAAAGCAAGTATTTAAAATTCAGATTGCTGTAGCCTTATGCTTACATGTGCAGGGCAGCTATCAGCTCAAGTCCTTACACTAACAGAATTAAAAAAGCAATACAAGAAATTCTGAGCTTCCAAACACATGACGAGCTGCAGAGGACTTCTGATCACATTCTGAAATATCTCCACCTTCAGAATAAACTGCCTTGTCCTACTATTGCAATAAAAATTCCTAAGGATGTCAGCGTATGCATCGCAAATTTTCCTATGCCTATTGCATGCTATCTCTAATAGAAGGTATCAACTTTTGTTACTGACAAGGTTCCCAAGCTATCCACTACATGCAGAAACTCCCAACGACCACCGTTCAAAATCAAATACATGTGAGGGGGGCAGTGGTTGGTGCCACCAGGTTTAAAAGTATGTGTACATTTTAAAAACATACACAAAAGGATTAAATCACTACTTTGGGCACTGCATTTAATAAAATAAAAAATGCCAGGTGAGAAATTATAGGCAGTTAAAAGGAAAAAAAAAATATGCTCATCTACTTAGTCTTTCCTCAATCATTTGAGAACTTTGGCATATGGATTAGGTTACCTGGGTGACTAATCCACAAACTAAGTAGGATTTTACACAAAGAAAGCTATGATCTCAAAAACGGGACTTTTTTTTCAGAGCCTTTCTGAGGCAAGGCAGGATTTTTTTTCACAAGTTCCTGAATCAATGAAAATAGGTCATCAAACTGTGCAGATGATTTTCTCTAATGAGGGGGTGGAAGAAAAACGCTCTATTTCAATTGGAAATACCATCACACACAACTTTACAGGAAACATGGTAAGTTAAAAGAAGTACATAAAAAAATTAATTCAAAAGCAAAGATTATCTTCTGGTTTACTAGACAGTGACACTCTTGGATGCCTCTTCCTAGCTCTGAAATTCTAGTAATAACCTGTAATACAGAGAACAGCAGCAGAAAGGACACAAACTGATTGTGAAGCTGTCATAAACCTTTAAAAGCTGGGAGGTTTGCAAGGAATGGTACATCTTGCAGCACCTCACAGCTGTCAGTGGCAGTGCGCAGGTTTTATGCCTTGTCACTAACTCACTCGGAATGGCTTTATCTGCCACCATCACATTTGATTTGTGGTGTTGCTACTTTTAAGAGACATCCTCAGGTTTGTGTACTCCCTGGAAGGACAGCTTTGGCCCAGCCCTCTAGACACAAGCACGTCTTTACAAGACAGACATGTAAATACTGTAAAACAAACCGAGCAAGAGCATGGCATTCATCTCCTGGATCCTCCTCCAGCAAGGAAGACACGTAAGATGGGACTATTTTGTATATGGCTTGAACGCCAAGGTATTGAGTCAGCTTTTCCCTCACCTCCACAGAAATCTGTAGCTCATAGCCCCAGGACACCTTGGTTTTGTCACTCTGAAAACTATTCTCTGTCCTGATTTCCATGGAACAAACCCGGGTTTATAATACTTTAGTTGAGCAAAAGCTGTAGCTTATATTGGGTTCCCTTCAAAAACTTACTCTTCTGTTTATGTTTCCAGTTTTACTTGCACTTAAAATTAGACCAACAAAGGGGAAATGTTTGAATCCAGGTTTCAAAGAGTTTTTTTTTACTCTCTTCACTGACAAGCTTCTGAGCTTTTAAATTGCATCCCACACAAATTTAACTTTTTTCTGAAACCACAATTGTTTTTTCTTTCTTACTGAAAAATAGTTCTCATAATGAGTTGGTCATCAAAGCTGAATCATCAGGAGAAAACAACAAATACTGAAGGAGCCCTAATAAAATTAAAGCTCGCAAAATATAGGTGCTGCTTGCCTTTACACAGCCAGCTGGGACACACTGGTGTAAGTGACCAGAGGCTTTTGCCAGGACCAGTGTAAATACATGGTCTTTATAAACAGAAACTATGGCCTTTGGTTATATAATGGCACAATACCATAAAGCCATTCCAGTTAGTTTGGAGCTCATTGCAAAAGGAGGGATTTTAAAGTTCAGGAAGTTGAGTATTTACTCTTATCCAGTCATTGGGAGCTGAGAGGCAAGTGGAGGTTGAGCAGGGAGAAGGAAAAGGAAACGAAGATAATGGGGGAAAAACAGAAGCACCATGTACCCAGCAGCACCAGTGCAAATCCAAACCCACATTACAGCCTTCATGGATGTCAACAGTGGAACTGAGATAGCAAACCAAAAAACACGTTACAGCAGGCTGAGGGACTCTTCTCATATGGGAATTGTAATCTCTGTGCAAAATTTATGTATTCCAATCCAGTAATTCCCCTTCTCAAACTGCTCCTTGCTGTTCATAATGAGCACCCTCACTATAAAATTACTCTTCTTGTCATTCCACGGCACAGAATGACTTGTGGTGCAGTTCTGCTGTGACAATGTCAAATCTAATTAAATCTAATGTAATCTTTGATGGAAGTTAGCAAGCGGTGGGTTAGTAGTATCTTTTTACTACAACCAACTACATATTACATGAAAAGATAAAAATAAGATATCAAAAAACTACCCACAAACCCCACAGCACTGGCTAAGTTCTAAACCCATGCCTGGTAACAGTGAAATACTAATGAAGAGTAATTGTTTTAAAACAGTTACTCTAAAAAAATAATAATAAATGGCTAAACAGCCTCTATGCCCTCACTGACTGATCTGTTCATCTGTTAACACTATTCAGATTCATTATACTTCTCTTTGAAGACTCTTGGGATTGACATGGTTTTTTAGAAAAATGGTAGAATGTTCCATTTTCCCACTCACAAAAACCCCCTGAAACTGGCTGACAGTGTTTCCTAAATAAATTTTTAAATACCACTATTTTATAACAAACACTCTGTCTCTAATAGTTGTTATCTCTATTAGTTTTGGGTGCATAAATTGACACTTCACACCCTCCTTTATGCCTCCTGTGGTACTGCTGACCCTGAAAAGCTTTAAAAAAACTCTTGTAGGCTGCAGGCTGTGCAGGGCTGGAAATTAGATTAGTGATTTCCACATTATGCACCAGGGCCGAGGCGGGCAGCTATCTCTATATCCATCACACCTATCCTGTGGCTCTCCCAAGATGTTCGTGGAAGAAGACTGGGCACAGTCAAGAGCTTGACCAGGCCCTGGGCGAGGAGGCAGCGAGTGTTTTGACACAGGTCCTTGCACTGACCTCACCTGAGCATGACTTTGAGGTTTGCCAGTGAGGTGCACCCTCCAAACTGTGTGTGCTCTTCACAGGAGCCTCTTAGCAAAATGCCAAGTGAACACACAGAGGACTAAATACAAAGGAAAAGGCATCCCATGGAGCTATGAGAAGGAGGACTACATAGCTTTTGAAAGTCAGGAAAATGTCTATGTCCCATAATACCAAAGCATCGTTTACGAAACTGAGTTCAGGCACAAGACTTCTACTTTTGCTTAGACACCAGACAGAAAATTGCTCTTTGTGCAAGCTGTGGAATGACAAAGTTAGAAAACAAACTGTATGGTGGTTTTGGATGGCATTCCTGCCACGGTAGGCTTTGTGTTTTCTTTGCATCTGTAGAATGCTAATTAGTAAGATAATAATAATTTTTTGTTGAAGGCGACAGGTGGGGGCTGCGAGGCTGTTTATTTTCCTGTTACCAACTCATTTCTGAGAACACAAATACCTTTGGAGGAATCTTGTTTTTTGCCAGACTGGCACTGGAGTTTTCTGAGGTAAACTTGTCATCATGATGTACAGAGGTCAAAATCTCAGAAAACACAGTGAAGAGGTGGGCAATAGCCATCTGAAGTAGCAGATCTGTCCCAACTGCCACCACTCAAGTGCGTTTTGAGCACTATTTCAGTTTCCCTTAAATATACAATATATATAAGTATCCTAATATTTAATTTTTGGGACATGGAATAAAGACAAATTTTTGTGCTTAGGGTACACATCTGAGAAACAAGTGATCTGAATCCTATTTCTAGGTTTGTACAACTTTGCCCTATTTTATCTCTTTTTAACAAAACTCACTGCTTCGAGGCTGCATTTCCTACAAGATGAGCTAGTTCAAGTATTTTTGTTTTTCTTACAATTGTGCTTTTCTGTCCTTTTATAGGAGCACAAAGCTTTTTACTGTATACCATTTCTTGAGTTAAAATAGTATGGTAAAAACCATCGGGACTGAGAAGTCAGGCTCTGTAAAAGACTGCTCTAATGTTTACTGCTCATAAAAAAATAGCCGGGTGTATATTCATCGGGCCCTGTGTGGACTGTGTGTGTGAGGGTGTGGATCTCTTAACAAAGTCTTTCTGTATTCAAACTGTTACCAAGTTATTGAAGTTAAATTGGTCTTGAGGGGAAAAAAACAAAACAAAGTTATACTTAAAGCAGAATGAGTTAAAAAAAGAGAGAAAAAATAATAAAGCCTAACACAGACACTATGCCTGGGGTAAAGCTCTCTGTCAGCCTGCTAAAGCAGTCAGCAGGGCAGTCTTGCCAACTAACCACATTTCCTCTCAAAAATATTCATGGCTGCTTCTACTCTTACCCAGGCCAATGAAAAAAAAAAAAAAAACCAAAAGCACAATCCTGGGACCCCTGGTCACTCCTGAGCAGGGTGGATGGCCTGGTCAGGTGTATCTGCCCTGTGAGGCAAAAAAACTACATGTGTACATGAAAATCTTCACCAGGACTGTCACTGCTACTCGTTTTGTCTACCTAAATCAAGGTTTTGTTATTAACAGAAGAAGTAGGTCACATTTTACTCTTAAATATGACACGTACCAAAAGTCAGTTTTGTCAAATGTGCATCTTTGGCTTCAGATATCACCACTTCACTTGTCTCCATGCTGCATTTTGCCCTGAGCAGGAATGAAAGGACAGGAGGTCCATTCAAATGCTTCCTTGTGTTCTCGTCTAACTTAAAAATATTCCCCAAGTATAGGTCGAATGGCAAACTGACTTAAATCCTCATCCAAGCGTCCATCACCCAATCCAGGCATCCTGTGCCTGCATATTTCTTATTTACTGGGACATAACTGGAAACACAATAAAACTGTTTCCTGTGAGTTGGGCTCAGCCTGGATCCCACAAGAATACTCATATGGGAAATCTAACTGGGACCAACACTACGGCATTGCATCTTCCTGCACCATCCTATTCTGAGTCACCACATATCATCTGCTGCTCCTTTTGTCTTCTTCAGCTCTACCATTAAAGCGTCCCAATCAAGAAAAAGAAGAGAAGGGTACATAACTAATCGGGTTTCTAGTAATCAGGGACATGAGATTCCCCACAGCAAGCCATGCCTTCAAAGTAATGGAGACATACGCTGTTCAGTGTGCCAGTGCCAGGGAACTGGCTGGTGACACAGCCTCCGGAGTCACCACCTGCACATCTCAGCCCCTGCACAACAAATCTGTTTCCTTATCCCTCCTTCTCTCCCCTCTCACATGCTCCCCACAGCAATTACAGGCAAAGGGAGAGTGCTTCCCTCTCCCCTCCCCAGCACTGCACAGGTGGAAGGGATGAAACTTAAAGGCACGTTGCCCTCATAGCTCTTGAAGCCCTGGTTCCCTCCAAACCACAGCATATGGTGTTCCTTTGATGTGCTTAAGGCATAAAGGCTCAGACCAACCATCTGTGCTCAGGCACCTGAAGCAGTTTTGGGGGTTTTTAATCAAATTCAAGTACAGTTTTCACTTTTGTTTTGTGGATTTGTCCATAACAAGAACATACTTTCACTATTTCTACCTGCTCCTTGGCCCTGTGGCCCTGCACATGAAGATACACGGAGCAGTAGCTATGCCACTGAGGTAACAAAATTGCCTTCATACAAAGACATGCCTTTTCTTCTGACTAAAACACCCTCACTGGCAATCCTTCCTGACACAAAAGCATTGTGCACTACTAAACCCTCACTTGGATTATTAAATTGTACCACTGATCAGCATTTCTGTATTACAGCTAAAATAATCCTTCCTGTAAACCACTTAGCCAAGATAAGTGGAGCAAGGGAACACTTTCAAATCACTCTTCAGGAATGGCTGAAGCAGGCATTTGAGAGAGGAACCCTTATTTATTATTCATATCCACGAACCTTTCTCTACAGGCTCATCACCTTGCAAAAACTGTTTTAAGAATACAAACATATCCCATCTAACCACTGGCAAGTCATAGGCCCGCATACATAATTTATTTTTGGAAGGCAAATTATATGGGCTACTGTCTCACATGTTTTAAATGATGGCCAGTATTGCCTGCTTCATATTGCATCTACTCTGTAGCCCCCTAAGGAAATGCCAACTAGTTTTTGTCACACAATGCTGTAAGGTAGCCAGCTTATATTTTGCATGTTGCTTTGTGACAGAGACTATAAGCTTTCCTAAGGAGATTATACCCAGAAATCTGAGAGTTTCTTTGACTGAGTGCTTTGAAAATAAAAACTTAATGCTCCCTGGAAGCAGACCTGTCCACACCAGATGAACTGCAAGGAGGATACCAGGACCACTACAGAAGCCTGGTAGAGGAGGCACGCTGCCCTCAATGATAGCAGCCCTGAACTGGAAACACACTGTCCCTTATGGAGCAATGAGCTGTGTCAGCCCCGCTGCATTGCTGCAGAAAGGACAGAGTACGTAGAAAAGAGTTTAGGCATCTGACTGCCACGTGCTGCCTTCCCTCCTCTGCTCCCCAGGCTGGATTTACATTCTTGGCATAAGCTGCTCCTTCAATGCAATTTGTCTAGCAGCATTGAATTTGATAAGAACAGCTGAGTGTTTTGCATTTTTATGTGTCTAGTGATGTGTCGCCTGCTGGAGAGAAATCAACATCCCTCTGGGAGGGAAGCGGAGGCCAGGCGAATCTGCTGCGAAGAACCTGAAAGTTTTGTGAGGTCTCCTCCTTCTCTGCCCTGGCTGGCTTTTTGCAGCTTTATCAAAATCTGAGTAAAACAGGAATGAAACATCCCACCAAATCTATCTAGTAAAAGATGTGCTACTTTGTAGTCTAGTTTTAAAGAAAAAATCTCTAAAATCCCTACAAGTTCAATCCTCCAGAGGAAGCTGTTGTATTTCACCACCACGTGAAATATTTTCCCTGTAAATCAAACGCCCACTATTTAAGACAGGGCATAATATATCATTGTTTTTAAAATAAGCATGTGTATCTTTAATGGGATAGCATTAGTCCCTCTAATTCTCATTTATAATGGCTTATGCATTAAGTCTTGCAGAGACATGTGAATGCTGCAATAAAGCAAAATCCTCTGCTACTCTCCTGTAGCCTGCCACTGAATGGCCCCAGTAATTCAGAGCACATTGCTTTTAATAATGAGTCACTACCATATTGTTGCTTCTCCCTCCAGCAGCAAAATCCTATTGACATCTCAATATTTTCATGCTGAAAATATTAACAAAGGAAAAAGTCTGATTGTGATTACATCAGAGACCATTTCTAGTTACAGAACACTTGCTGCTCAGTTCTCAGAGAAGTCAGAAGGTCAGTCACAAGTTTCACATTTGCAATCTTGCTTTCATCCACAGCTGCTAACACTGCAAGTTAATACGGCTGCTTCATCACATTGTTTAAAAAAATAATCTTACTTTGTAAAGTTTAAAAAAAACCTTCGAAGGTTGAAGAAGATAACAAAGCTGTTGGTCCTGTGAGTTTCTGCATAAGTTGCAAGCATACGTATAATCTCACTGATAACCCTCCAGGTCTCAGAGGTTGCTAGCATCTCTGAATGTCAGGAGACCAATTTCTTTAGCCAGAAAAGTTCATCTTAAATTCAGAGATGACCTCATAAACTTAAAAAAAACCCCAAAACAAACCCCAAATCCACAGCAGTAAAAACAAGACTTTCTGGGCAAATGGGGGACAGAAAGACACTTCATGGGAAGAGATCTCTGCCTCGCTTGCATGCACGGAAGGTTATCAGAGTGCGTAGACAGGGAGAAGATGTAGATGGCATGCAATGCCATGGAGATCCCAGGACACGTCAGGCAGGTGGAGACTAGAAGGATCTCCATTTTTTCCACTCAAGAGTGAAGTGTGGGGAGCAGAGCACAAGCCCCTGGCCTGATCCAAGTTCCTCCCCTCTCCTTCATTTCATCACTAAAAGGCACAGGTAGATAACCAATAAAGGCTGTTTGCTTTTCATTGAGCAAGAGGCTGCAACTCCATTTCAGAGCAGCAGGTACTCTGGATGCCTTAGCAATTCTTGGTTAATGTAGAGCATAAAGTACTTGCCAGCTAACTGATAACAGCACCCTGGGCCAAACCAACCATAAAACAGTCCTTGACTAAGGTCCGTATGGCGTGCCACGGGACACGCTCTCTAAAACGTGGAAACAGAAATCCTGGATAGCATTCAGTTTGTTAAACTCTGAGAAGCTGATGTTTGTGGCTCCAACTTGCCTCATCTTCTGCCAGTAAAACTGAATTCCTCATTGGCAAGAGGAGGAAATACAGCAGGAATATTGTTTCGCCTAAATTGAAATTTTTGAGGTGGATTAAGTGAGCCACTAAATAGGCGTTTTGGTAACAGGCTGTATTTTCTTCTAGTCCTTGCTTACCAGGTCCACACAGGACATTTGGAAGAACTGCTTGTTTTGTTCAAGAAGATAAAAACACCTATGGAAAGGAAAAACCAGTGGAGCTTACCTGTCATCACAGTAGGTGAATTTCATGTCCATGCTGTGGCGACTCAGGAAGGTCTTGCTGTCCAGGGGGATATCAATGTTTGAAGGGTGCTGAATAGGCTCACACATTATTATAAGGCAGGTGAGAAGAGGCTCCTTATACCCACACAGAGTGTGAGGAGGGCAAGTGTTATACACTTTAACTTGTCCAGTGCAGTGCAAAACCTGAAATAATGAGAAACAAACTTAGGATGTACTTTATACATCAAAATGTCACTAAAATCAAACCCACTTAACTGGGCTCAAATATGGTACCTTCCACGTGGCAGACTTGAGGTTAACAGTTCTGCCTCTGTTGGTAACAGTGCATTTCATCCTCATGAAGAAGTCACGCTCAGTTGACATCTCTTTGCTTTTCTTTCCAAAGCCTGGACCTGTATAAAGAAAAGGCAAATGAATTTCCTCATTTTCCTTCTTGATTTCTTCTACTTGTAAGCATGAAGGATTCGACAGAAATAACAGACTAATTCTCAGATAATTTACCTGCAAAGACCATCAAAGATGCATCGACCATTGCAGAGCAGTTTGTAGAGCTCAGACCTAAAACTTTAAGTGGAACTTAAATAGGACTTTGGGCATTTTAAACCTATTTTTAGCTTGCAGCACATAAATCTTTCCAAAGTGTTACAGCTGAAAACATTATACCTGTCTAAACTTGATGAAAGGAAAATACTAAACAAACAGTTCCTTAGTACTATCATATTTAAGCAATATCTGGCAAAACAAAACAAATCTGCAAAGCATTGAATAACAGTTAATGATTACTGTAGGAATGAAAATTCCCTTTACCATGACTAACAGACCTCTACTGCCAGCCATTTGGTTATTTCAAAAGCAAACAGGGACTTTTGTATTTTCATTATTACCATTTTTCAGACTCAGATTCTCTCGAATTTCTTCATGGTCACATGGATGAGTGAAGTCAAAAATGCTGTGTCCAGTGAGTTCCACCTGTGCAGAAGTAAGAGCTACACTTAGCCAAACCAAAGCAATTGAAAGTATTTATCTATTTTTAAACACAATTCAAATGAAACTGGTCACTAGAACTAAATGCATCGACAGGATGCTCACAGACACAAATCCCACAACCCTCCCTTTGTTTATCCTATGCATAACTCCTCATTTTCTCTCCAGAACAATTCTCTTATCTTTGAATTAGCACAGCGCAGTTAACAGTCAACACCACTTGTTATTTTCAACACAGGAGAAAACTCCCAATCTACAAAGCAGAAAAGGGGGGACTCAAAAGAGTAGCTCTATCCCCTCTGTCCCATAGTCTAAGGCACAAGTAGAATAAATGCCTTCTCATCTCCCCAGTAGTATCTAGGAAGGCAACTTTGCAGTCACCAAAGACACTACAACTTGATAGGAAGGGAGAGGGAACCTCCAACCCATGTTGTCTGCTGTGCAGGGTACCTGCCTGAGAAATAAGACATTTTATTTCTAGTCTTTTTTGCAGTGCTGGGTTTTCTGCATTTAGACATAAGAGTTGTTTCTGTGAACTGTATTGCAAAGAGAGGAAAGCGTAAGGGAACAAGTTACCTGGGTAAGACCCATGTATTTGTTGACATTCTCTGACAAAAAGATCATGTCTCCATCCTGTGTCACCACGGCAATAAATCCCTCCAAAGCTTTCAGGTACAAGTTGTCCATCTGCTGGTCTGCCTCTAGTTCATTATCATTGTCAGCACATACTGAGAAAAAAAAAAAAGCAAAAAAAGCATTTAAAGCCTTCAGCACCCCAGGCAGCCTTTTTCAATGCAAGCACATCCGGTTACAAGGCAACAAAATATTCTTCTGCTGTTAAAATTTCCTTTCGACAAACCCCTTCTGGTGGGGCCTTCTGAACAGCATATGAAAGGGATGCCCTTATCACTGCAAAGGCAGGAGATACTTTTCTAAATGTTTTGGCAAATGCAAAACCCTCTCTTCACCTTCAGCGTGTTTCTGCAAGGCATGTTTTCAGTCACTAACACCTACAGACCCAGGCGCTGAAGTGCATCTTCTTTGTGCAAGTTCTCTTGGCCACATGCAACATTTGTACCTCCTAACAGGCACAAGGTAGAGGGCAAGTCTTACAGAAGGTACATAAATCTGTGCATCCCTAACAAACATCTAACAGGACTCTTCCATCAGATCAGGCTTCCTAAGAAGTTCAAACACAGTTCCTACAAAGCATGCCTAAATAGACCTCTTCACTCAGTACAGACACATCTGTTAACACTACTCGGAACAGAAAAAGTAGAAAACTGCTCCCTTGAAGTCATTCTGGGTGAATCTCTTTGTCACCCCATAAATCTCAGTATTCCTCAGAAAACCACAGATCCATCCCACTGATACCTGCTTTTTCATCTGCAGACCTCAGAACTTCCTATGCTCCACTCCACCAAAGTCTGACAAGCTTCGTCACCCACCCACACTTCCCGTTTCACAAGGAAGAGAGCCTCAGACTCTGCTTATGTCCCAGGTGTTTGCCCGTGCAGATTCATGAAGCCAGTGCACCTTCCTAATTTTTGGGAAAGACATGCCACTATTCAGCTGAAACCTAAGGCCATGCTAGAATATTCATTACAGTTTTGGTTTTTTGTTTTGTTTTTTTTTTGTTTTGTTTTTTGGTTATACATTTTCCTGCTATGGAAACCTTTTGGCTGCAGTGTAGTGACCATCGATGGCCTTAATGCCCTTGTCATGTGTACTTCACATGGCCCATCTCCTGCCATGGGAGGCAGCACGTGGCAAAACTGCAGGCATGGGGGAGGGGGAAGGCACTGCTCTTCCTGATGCCAGTCACATAAATGCCCTTTTCCCTTCTATGCTTTTAAGTATGTCTCAGCTCCATGAATAAGAAGCTGTCAGGGAATGACATGCAGACAACTAGTATTGAAAAATTTCTGTGTAGGAGCTGACCCATTAATTTCTTGATATGTGAAACTTATGTGAAACTTCTGGAATTACTTTTTATAAAACCACTTAGAGATATTGTATCTAGTTCATGTACCTCAGACATGCTGTGGTGAGCTTATCTTTACAGTTTTGTCAATTAGCCGGCACACTTGTGATCAGTCATTGCAAATGTCGTAGTACGGCTCTGATTTTGAAGGGAAAAAGCAAGTCAACAAACAAAAAAAGCCCCACCTTATTGTCTCAGAATAAGGAATAACCATCTCAAAGATACAAGGCCATGGGTAAGTCCCATCTAGATCAAAGGTGCCCTAGAGGCCACGGCAGAAAGGATGACGGGAGCAGAGCTGAAGTGATTCTGCTCCCTGTGCTCCTTCCTGGCAGCACAAGAATGCTCCAGGCTGGGTCCACCACCAATTTTGCTGTCCAGAGGCTCCAACCATAACTGCATCAGCCTTACTCGCAAGAACAGTAGGACACAAACAAGTTTCTTAGAGAAGCTGCTCTTCTTTGTTGGTTTAATGTTGCAATTTCAGCTTATATAGTTTGTTCTGTAGTACGCATACTGTTAGCACTTGAGAAAAGTCATTAATTTTTGTTCTTTTCCTCAATGAAACAGTGTATTGATAATTTTCCTTCATGTTTCTTGTTGAAATACTCATTTTGCAAGAAGTCTAGAAGCAGGAATAGAGCATTGCTTTGTAAAACATTACATGGCTTGGGTTTGTTACTTTTTTGAATAGGGAAGAGGCTGAGCCAAACTAATGCAGTTTTTACTTTGAAGTACTAATGAGTGATGATTAAAGGATAAGTTTGATCTATACAGCTCCTGGAACTGCATCTGCTAGTGCCTGAGGATGGACTGCAAGCAAACCAAGAGGGATGAGCATTCGCAATGCAGAGCCCAGCAAGCACTGTTTGGAACAGATGAGTGGTGACAAAAACGATGCTGGCTGCTGCTGCTGCATCCTCCTGTTCCTCAACATCCCTCCCTGGCAGCAGCCCATCACGCATCATGCAAACAAGGCAAGAAATGGACTCAGCCCCAGAGCCATGGAGAGCACTTGGTTTATCACCCTTTGTCTCTCAACAAGACTGTTTGGTAGCAGGGAAGAGAGGCTCTGGGAATGGGCAGCACAGGCTGGGGATTTATCATTTCACATCCCTGCACTGCAATTCTGGCTACACGTGCAGCGGCCAGTTCCTCTTCAGTACAAAGCAAATGACTTCAGGAAATTACATCAGGACTAGCATTTAAAATACAGAAAATACACAATTATATATCTGAATAGTACGCACTTTGACCAAAATGACATTTAGGGAAGGGAAAAAAAAAAAAAAAAAAAAGAGAAAGAGGTAAGTGACCATCTGCTCCCAAGCTTGTTTCTGCTGCGTAAAGAATGTCAAGGGTCTTTTTTTACTTTTCCGGAAGCAAACAAATGGTTTATTCAGCAGGGATCATGGCTATAGCCCAAGACAATCAGCCAAGTGTGGGTTCAGAAAAAAAAATGACTTTTCAGCTCTAACCTCAGACCCTCCTTCCCATTTTTTTTTCCCAGCTCATTAAGTTTGCATTAACAAAACACGACCATTCAAAGGCAGGAAGGCTATTCAATGGATTTGTATTCTTAAATGCCTCCAACAGTGAAAGACAAACACTTTACTTGTATTATCAGATGATTAAGTTTGCTTTTCCATGTATATAAATTATATTACTTATACAAACACACACAGAGAACATGGATCACTCACATCAGGGCTGCAGGTTGAAACCCTTAAGGTTCAAGCTGAGTACAGCACTTAAAGATATAGTCAGCTTTAAAGCATGTGGTTACAGGGGTTTGTGGGATCAGAGTTCAACTGTTTTTATTAAAATTATCTTCGTCCAGCTGGCGGCATCTGTGATGTGGATGGGGAGGAAGGAGAAAAGATTGTTTATGCGGCTGTGCACCCCATCTAACCTAACCCAAAAGCACAACCAAGGTGTTTTGCAGACACACTCCAGCCTCCCTGGTAACTCAATAAACCCCACTGCACCCCATCCTTTCTCCTCAGCAGCCCGGCTGCAGCAGGAAAGGGGAGCTGGCAGATATGGGTTTCTTGTAGTACTTAATAGGGCGTGCTCACGTTTCAAAGACGAGGAAACCGCAGGCGCTATCAGGCACATAAAGGTGGGTGCCAAGTACCTCCAGAGCCACTCTGCTGCTGTTGCCCGTCTATTCCCTGCCTGTCCCCCATAACCAGCCCCCAGCAGCCTACCCAGTGCAGCTCCAGCACTGGGGGACACACCAAAGGTGCTCATGTCTTCGACTGTTTCCAGGTTCTTTGTAAACACAGTCCCAGAAGGTGTCATCTGTGCTAACTCGCTGAAGCAGATCAGCTACCTGAGGATCCTTAGTCTGCAGCAGAGGAATATGCTGGGCTGTGCTGTGGCGGCCCTGGTATGCCCTGTATCAGGTAACTCGGTATAATTATAGTAATATAAATAATAAATAGGAGTCCCTCCTATGGCTGCAGTGTCAGCATTAGAGCACGTTCCCTTTCTCCTGTGGAAACCTCTAGCTACTAATACACAGACGATATACACAATTTAGGAGATACATCAGAAACAATTCAGTCATTGCCACTAGCAAAAATCTGGTTTGCTTTCGAAAGAATCTATTTTGCAGATGCAAAACTAATTATAGCATGGCTACTGGAAGCTACTCACTGACATCCCTACTGTGTTTCACTTTGCTTTAAATTGTCTTCATTAATTTACCTTGAGGCTGAACTGGAGCATTAGCATATGAAAATTCAGCTTCAGATGGAAAATATTTGAGAAAGCTGAGACCGAATGGAAGTGGGAAGTTAGCATGAGGAGGTGAGAGCAGAACTTCAGCCTTTGGTTTCCAGTAGGTCTGAGGTCACTTCATCCAGAGAGTAGCACCTCATGCAGATTTGCCAGATTTTTGCAGGTCTTCAAGAAGGGTAACAGTGGGACTCAGTTTATACTGATTTTTAGGGTGTGGGGGTTTTTTTGTTTGATTGCTTTTTGTTAGCATTGCATTTCAAAATAGCTGCTAGCTAAATTTTGAAATAAAGATGTGTTTCTGGTTTTTTTCCTACTTTTTCCACCTCCCCTTAACTAAGGGGAGTACCTCAGTTCAGGCACCATGACAGTACAGCAAGGAGACTGGACTGCAAATATGCCAGTTTAAATTAACAGCACATTCAGCAGAATGAAGTGCTGTAATATTGTTGTTCATATTATAGCTACATTGGTGTAGCCCAGCCAAGATTGTGTTCATGTAACGCTGGGAAGCCTATACAGGAGGAGAAGCTCTGTCTAGGTGAGATTGGGAGATGTTGAAACATGTCAAAAACCCTCATAAAACTGCTGTGGCCTTCCTGGGATGACTGTCAGAGCTACAGAAGAACCAGGAACACAGCAATGGTGTCCCATGTCCCAACATTTGATGGGTCATCCACTTCACTTTGCCCCAAGGCAGTATTTCTTGAATTTTGATACACTATTTTTCAGTCCATGTCTCAGTATTAAATTTTGGTAAGTATTTATTTTGACAAATTTTCTAACCACCAAATAGAATTTATTCATTGACAAAAACTTTGAACTGTAATGGCAAATGCTTATTGCAGTGTTTATGATAACCTTTTATGCTAAAAATAACTTTTGTAAACAAGCTTTGATTAATTCTCACTGTCAGGATGTGCACTGTTCCCAAGTTTAAGAACACTTTTTCCGTAGATGCTTGCTCATTTCCTTCAGTCCAACCTCTTGGAACGAGTCTGAAGGCTCAAAAATCAGGCTTCTCCTTACAAGAAATAGCTGTGCAGGTATAAACAACCTCCTAGCAAAAAGCCTATAACTCCTCTGAACACCTTTGATCTGACTCAAAGGGGTCTTTTTGGTCAGTTCAGAGGTAGACAGTGATAAAATGTGTTTCTACTGGAGGTCACATCCTCACCTGCACAAAATTTTCCTGGCTTTGTCTCTCATCCTGGTTCCTATAAGTACCAGTAAGTTGCTTACATATTGTGCATAAGAGATATCAGGCTACAGCTGCCACTCCAGAGGAGGGCTGTAAAACCTGCCTGACGCCAGCAGGCAAAAGTTAGGGAAGATCTAACAGCAGCTTCATCCTGCATCAGAGAGAGCAGCTTTGAGACAGACTTGTCTCTTCCTGGTTTCTTGTTTTCCATCAAAGGAAAGTGACTGATTTTTTTTTCCCCTTTTTTTTCTGTCTTGACAGGGCAGTACATCCTGTTCAAGGGGATATTTTCAACGTGTTCAATAAAAGCTTTCAATTTAGATACATCAAGAAAAAGCTACTCTTAAACTTGAAGCTTCCTGAAGGGCTCTTATCTCCAAGTGCACAAGCAATCTTGGATAAAGAAAACACTTATGTTAGTGTTGTTTTTATTGCAGAGTTTGTATCTAGCCAAATCATTCAGCTGCTGCTCCCAGGAACTTGCTTGCAGTCCTGCAGCCATTGGTGTTGAATGTTGGGAATACAGCACCCCATCAGACCAGGCTTTGAGTCCCATGGGACCTTCGGGTGCACCTTCCCTGAAAGGGGACATCACTTCAAGCAGCTGAAGCACTCAGCACCCGGCTCACTCTCATTCCTAGCAGCATGGTTGGCATAAAACTATTTTTCCAATTTAATAAAAGCAACCAAGTAGACATGCTATTTTTAAAGCACTGTTTTATGCCACAATGGTCTGACATTAGATGCAGCTTGTCCAGACATTCAAAAACAATGCCCACATCAGTTCTCCCTACAGTCTGTCCTCTCCCTTAAAAGCCTAGAGAAAAGCTATTTTTTCCCCTTCTGCTCCCTGCTGGCTTTCCGGCTCTGTTGTCTCCCTCCCTTGAAACAACTTCACACTGGCTTCCTTGTGGCCTCCCTTCTCCCAAACAACTTCCTGTCTGTATCCCTGTTCCCTCCCCATTTCTGCTGCTGTCTGCCTGCGCAAGAACAACTCCCAGCCAGTTTCCTTTGCTGGATTTCTGCACAGAAAAGACACCCGGGTGACCACACAATTGGGATGGGACTAAGGCAAGCCAATAAAATTGTGTTTGCCTGATTAGCCTGATTAAAAAGTCCATAGTCCTGGCACAGAGAAACTCACCGTACTAAAGAGTTCTGGTTCCTGTAACACCTTTAGCATCAGTATGGTTCAAATAAACACTTAAAATTATTGGCACTGCACATACAGGCTTCCTAAAATGGATTCTCCTCCTCATATTCAGACAAAAAGAGAATATCTGAGGCAGCCTTAGCAACTATCACAGCTGTTAACCAAGGCAGCCATTCTTTAGCAAAAGCCATTATTTCTCTTTTGCCATCTATTAGCTCCCCCAAAAGCATCAGCCTTACTTACTAGCTATACTAGAAAATAATATGGGAAAAGTACTGCTAACCGTTTTTCTGACTAAACTAAAGGACATAAGATCCCAAACCCAAAAGCTCCACTACTGATAAGGATCAGAATGCCTATTTTCAGCAGCAACTTTATGGGATCAAAACCTTTACTTGAAATAAACAAAGATCAGTTCTAAATTTATCCCAAACATTTGAATGTGATGATGGCTAAAATGTATTATGCCAACAGGAGTAGGAGACATCTTGAAAAATATTTAAGATGATCATAATTAAATATTTCTGCTTAGCATTCCAATTATACCGCGTACTGTTCTGTGCACAACATGGAAACAGTATTATAAAGCTATTGTTTCAGTTTGCTTCCTGTGATACTAATCTCAATCAGGCCGTCAGACGAACAGCCTGCATTTCTAAATGTTAAAGGCTTCCTCTCCAACATTCCCACACAGAATTGCCTACTGTGAAAATCAAAGGGAAACGTGTTACTAAGTAAAGCAGCAACTTTTATAAAGCAAAACCTGGTATTTTTTACCCTTTTGAACTCTGAGATATACAACCAGCTATTTCCTATTATGATAGGATACAAGGGCTAAGCTCAGGCCCTGCAAAGCCTGCATGAGACGTGCACTCTGCAATTCAGAAGTCGGGATTTTTCGAGGCACGTAGCGCCAGAGCTCTCAATGAGGGCTCAGATTCAGGGCTCTGCCACTCACCTGCTGGAAGAATGTGAGCATAGATTTCCCTAGGTCTTGGCTTCCCAACAGATAAATGATCATTATGCAGACATAGCTAATAAAACAGCCTGAGTTACACAAGTGAAAAGCCCCATTCCAACTCAGGGAATAATAGGAAAGGACATGAGACACTCAATGCCAGCAGAGTGAGACTGGCAGGTTGCCTACAGCCATCTCCAAAATCCCACCTGGAGCATCAGCTTGCAGAAAGATGAGGGTACTGTCCTGGGAAAGGCCTTGTTCTCTCTGCTTCAGGCAAAATCACCTTGAAACAGAGAGATGTGTCTGAGAATCGTGCCCACAAAGAGTAATACAAAATAAAATATGGTGAGCTAGTAGATTTTGATAGACTAAATCAGAAACAAGAAAAATGGTAATCAAGCAGTAGTTTTTTCTCTACCACACTCTGAAGCTTTTTTCAAGCTGCACCAAATGTTATTTCAATGTCCAAATTACGGACAGAACAAATACTCTCACTTAACTCCAGTTTACGGTAGATGTCCAGCCCAAACAATCAAAACCATTTGAATAAAGACAACATAAAAGAAAGAAGGGGTTTTGCAGGCTGGGGTGGGCATTTGCTTCTCATGCACTTCCATCTCCCCATTTCCCAGTTCATTCATCAAGAGATGATATAGTGTTCCCCATGCTCCCTGTCAGTCAAATGAGACTTCTCAAATGCAACAGTAAATTTATGGTCAAATTCCAGGCTGCTAAACATGCACTTGAAACCTTTGCTGCAGCTTTGCTTGGGGCTCAGAAAGGGTCCAAAGCAGAGGCAAGAACAGAACAAGCACAAACATGACCCAAGCCCATTTTCCATCTTGCTTTACACCCATCAAAACAGGATAAGCAGCAAACCTCTTGATCTGTGAGCCTCCAGCTGCATCAAAAACCTGAATTCAATCTGAATTAAATTGGACGGCCTTCTAGTGAAAGCCAGTGTCCTTATAAAGACTGACATTATTCAGAGGTCCACAAAGATAGGAAATTTAATTTATATGTTAACTATATTCAGAATAGTAGGTGAGCAGCAGATAAGGTTTTCTGACTTGAGTTCTTTAATTTTAATGCATTTTCATTATCAGAAAATAATACCCAAAATTTCCAGAAAATCTGTCCTTTTAAAGCACCTTAAGTTCAATTCCTCAGAATAGAAGCATCTACGATCTTGAAACCTTTATCTACACCTCTGGTGCCTAAAGATGCAGCTACAGACAAATCTGCATTTGACTAACAATGCAAATTTTAATGAGAGGATTTACTTCAAGTTAATATTTAGACTGAGGAAGTGAGTGCATCAGATTTAAGGCTAAGCAAATAACTAATATAGAGAAAGCATGAAATATTAAAGCATAGCCTGTTGCTACTGTAACATTCTATTTTCAGATTCTTTTCTGCTGCTGGGTACTGGTGGTACTTCAAGAAAATGTAGATTGTCTACACGAATCACATTGTTTTTCAAACACTGTCACAGAAATATGTCTCAGAAATATCATATCTTTACGTGTATGTACAAATATTACATACATACGCTGAATTGTCATCACTATCAAATAATGAGTCTAAGCCTTAACACTATAGAAGCATCAAAATAAATGTTTTAATCAGTAGATTTCTTTCCTCACAGAAATGTAAATTCATTTGGAAAGTTCACTTTAATCTTAGCAGGTTAGCAAATGTGTTTTTCTGATGATGACTGCATCCAACTATTTCATGTCAATTTTCACAGGCACGCACATTACTTATATTATCAGTTGCAGCCTTTCAGAAGTTTACTTTTCCTATGCTGTGTCAGTCTCTAGTTCATGCCATATAAATATTTGAAGAGCTGAGGCTGTGTTTTTATGAGAAAGTTACTAACAAATTGGCTTTGTTTAAGAACATTTACCTATTTACGCAACTTCTTCAAGTATTAGTTACATGACAAAATCAGAGATGATTTCCAAACACTGTTCAGCAAATAAACTTTTCACAGAAGTACATGATAAAACCACATTCTATAAGCTAAGATGAAAATACCTACATTTTATAAAGTAGGCTTCAGCAAAAGCCAGAGGTGCTACAAGAAATTGCAGAGCGCACAGAAGCAGAATTGAATTTGCCATATCTTTCAGACTAGCCAACAACAAACCAACAGCAAACTCGACCACAATCCATTCAGCTTCCTAATAACATTTATTAAAGTAATTGCTCTCGTATGACTCAACTTTTCTGAGGGGAGGAAGTGCAATCGTGACCTTATTGGGAGTCTTGCCATTAATGAAGGAAAAGACAAAATTTTGGAGTTACCATTCACAAACAATGCAGGCATTGTTTTCTCAACGTATTCTTGACACTCATAGGTCACCATGTGAAAGTTCTGGAAACATCCTTTGTTTTCACTGATCTTACAGCCTACTCAAGCCACCTATTTCCATCAAAGTGGTTATTCAAGTATAGGGGCAAAATAAGAATATTCCTAATTTTATCAGTTTTCACAGGCTATAAAAATTATGCTTGTTCACATTTCCTACTAGTCCAACATGAGCGAGACTCTGATTGTGTAGAATCCATTCACATCAAGTATTTAGAAGTTGTTTTAGCTATCTTAGTATAGCTTGTTTTAAACAACCTACCTACTACTCATTGCCAGTGGATAGCACAATCACTCCTTTCAAACAAAGTACTGGACCTTCAAAGCGTCCCAATTGCTGTTTGAATGTGCAGGCACAAACATGCTTGCCACGCCAAATCATTTGTTTAAGCATGGAAGTTTAAGGCATAGGTTTGCATTCTGATTAAACTCTTAAAAGCTCAAAATCTCGTAACTGAGATTAATAACCCACATCCAAGAGTTCTCAGAGGTTTTTTTTAGAGAGGCAAAAAACCTACACTAATTGTTGTTTTGGAAACCCTGTAGTCAGAGAAGAGCATGCATAATCTTACCAAGCTGCCATCAGCCAGCCCAGACAACCAACTTCTTTTAGCCAGATCTTACCTGAAGACAAAAGCTTATGAGTCCGTAGGAAACTGATTGCCAGGCGCATTATGGATGCCTTGTCCAGGTGGGAACTGATGTTGTGGGGCAGGGGCAGCTCATGTGCCAGTTCATAGAAAACCTCGGTCTCTTTGCTTCTTCTGCATCTTGCTGCATCTCTTGATTTCTCCTTCCTCCGTTCGGAACTGCTCCTGATGGGTAAAGAAGAGAAAGGACAAAGCATTTCTTGAAATGCAATTCTCAACTTGAGAGGCATTTACAAGAGTGTATCTTCTCAGCAATGAATCCATTCTGTCAAGTGTTTGAAATCAATTGGCCAGACTTTAATACCACCTATTTGTGCCCTTTAAATGGGAATTAGGAGAGGACTGCCACAGCTGGAAAGGGCTCCAATTTTACGAGTCAGCCTTTGAATGCCCTGAATCCCCATGGAATATAACAGGCTTGAGATCTGCCTTAGCCAAGAGATTCAAAATGAAAACAGCAAACTATTACTTCTGGGATTCAGGAAACATTAAAAATAATTTTTTTGTTTGTTCAATCTAAATTTACTTACTCTGGGACACAGTGGCGATCCATTTCAAAGCTAGAATAATTACAGTGAATATGGCTGTGTCATACATATTTAATTTATATCTATGGAGTTTCAATGGCTGCACTGCACATTAAAATAAAAGTAGTAGTAGTAGAGTATCAAATTGTGTTAGTCTATAGAACTGTCTCAGCTCTTAATCCAAAACTCATCCAGAATGCCATCTTCCTTTGACCATGAAGGGCACAAAATGGAAAATACTGTTACTTTCAAGATAGCTCTTCTTTGGAGAAGCTGTTCTAATTAAATCATCATCTCTCCATTGTCTGTGAAAATAGATTCCTTCTTGAGTAACATGACCAACAGAGCCAACCTCCTTCAAACTCCACGGAGAACAGAAGGGCAGGAAATAACAAAGAGGAAGACATTTTATGAAGCAAGTATGCAAAATTAAGCCACCAAGGGACATAAAGCTAAATTTAACATGTGAGAAGCACAAGGAATACATTTATAAAGGTTCTGGGACAGGGCATTTTAAGAGCAAACTACTGACTCTAAGGTTCTTTAATGAAGTACAATTCTTATTTCAGAACATGAAGCATCTGAATCCATTTAAAAGCATGAGCCATTTCAACCCCACATAGCTCTGCTGATACTACAAGTTTCTACACTTGCACGAGTTGAGGTTTTGCAGTTGAGTATCACAGTCACACCAACACAAAATACATTTCTTTTCAGGCCGACTCTTGCAACAGTCCACCAGTGCCACTTGACTGAGCACAGAACAAGGTGCTAAGTAGACCAGTTCCACTGTTTTTGCTGTTTTGGCTGGACATTCATTTCTAGAATCACCAGCAGCACCTCCCTCCCTTTGTGAGGCTCCCAAAAATGAAGCAGCTTATAACTTGTTTTTTCCAACATCAATATAAAATGATGAGCCTGTAAACTAAAAATGGATCAACCAAAAGACCCCACCCTACCAAAACAAGGAGTTTCAATAAATATATTCTGTTGCATGAAGATTATGAGGAGAACAAGTATTAATCTCATTATTTAATTCTAGAAACTGTTTCAATCAGGATTGGTCTCATGCAAAACTGCCTAAAATAGAAAAAGAGTATTAATCCATAGTAGACTATTCTAAAGACAATTACTGTTTCTTGAAGACCTAGACAGTCTGCAAAAGTTTTTAGCCTTGAAACCACAGGAGGCTTCATAAATTATTAAGAAGGAAAAATAGCCAGGACGCACATTAAATGCCAAGACTAAAGTCACAAAAAGGTGTTTGCTGGGGCTCAGCAAGGCTGGACACTCAATATCATCATTCAAAGCAGGAGGAGGCTCACAACACATCAGCAGAGCCCTTGTGCTGCAAAACACAAGAAGCTGGACATATATGTGGGATCAGACAGGTGCTCACTAGTGGGTGTGCTAACAGGGCAAGGGGGCTCAAATTCTTACTGTATCTTCTCAAGATCCGTGATCAGCCCCTGGCAAAACTCTTTCACAATTATTTTGCCCAAGGTGAATGTTTTATAACATGGTCTCTGTTACAGGAGGCATGTGCTGGAGGAGACCTACACACATTTCAGTACATAATGGCAAGATCCAACTTCAATAATTACTTCAGGGGTGTATTGCTGAAGTGAACATCAACTCATCTAAGTTTGAATCCAAAGGATATTCACAAGGTGACACTAACTCATTACTTCTCTCCTTGCCAAGTAAGAGTCATACTACATCCATGTGAAAGAAAAAGTCCCTTCTTACAATTGTCTGAGAAGATACAACAGAAAATGCCCCATGTTCTCCTGGGGCAGGTGCTGGCTACAGGAGAGTCACGTGTAATACTTATACTGATGGTACTTTCAGAAACAGGTCTTGCTCTCTAAAGAAAAACGTGCCTACTCTGTGCCTATACAGATGCTAGACCGGGAACAAATCTTCTCAGTTTCTAATTATACCGAGAAAATAAAAGAGTAGAAACAAAACGAAACCAAACAGAACAAAAACTACGTAGCAGTATTTGTGGGCATTTCCAATTGTCGCTTGAAAAATATAACTTCAACCATAAATGTTTGAGCTCTGTTCTAAATCTAGAGGCCACAATTTTCACATTAGAACCAACTTGGGCAAAACAAGATCCAATCCCTCCTCATTTAAATACGAAACTTTGGGAACCAAGGCCAAAGCCAGGTCACAATTTATACAGCAAAAACAGGTTGTATAAGTCAGGGTCTCTCATGACACCGCTCCAGCCACAAAGAAAAATATTTAGTTTTCTAACCTCTGTAAATATAATTTTGAACTGTGGCTAATGAGACAAGCTGGTTTCAATAACCATGGGTTGCTCAAGGTTTCTAATAATTAACACTATGAGCAGAGAAAGATTTTCTCTATCTCTGTTACAGATGCTTTCCCTCAACACTGCTTCTGACTGTCCTGCTAAGGTCCTCTGCAGAGAGACATCTCTGTTCATTACACACTGCACAAGAGCTTTCTCACATCAGAAAACAAGGGGAGGAATCAGCCTGCCTGGATGCTTTCAAAAGACTTTTTTGCTCATCCATTATCATTTTAAATAAACAAACAACTCACCTGTTAAGCATTTCCCCCTTGTGGCTTCCTGCACCTCAATTTTCCTCCCCGTCTCCCCTCACACAGCACACCCTCAAGTCGTGTTGCTATTGTAGCCAGGGCAGTGTAAGCCCACCAAGACCCAAAATGCCCCCATGCCACTTCCCCACTCAAGACCTCCATCTACGCTTGCTTGCTGTGCCTCCCAGGGATGTCCATGTCAAAGACGGTCAGTCTGCGCTTACTTGTCTTGGTTGCAAAAGACTCCCAAAATTGCAGTTGAGTGACAGAATTCTGCAAAAAGCAGTATTTTCATGATTTTTGTTTGCAGACTGCAGGGCATTAATAATTCTCTCTGCAGTTACCCCCATGTGACACAGGGGACTAGCATTTCACCCTGGGTGAGGCTGGACCACCCATAGCCAGAGACAGGCAATGTGACTGCTCAGCAACCTGGCCGACTGAAGGCCAGGAGGAAAGAAAGGCTGACATTGAATTCTCTTCACACATCACCCGGGCAATAGAGAAAAGGCCCGGGCTCTAGCTAATTTATGAATCATTCCCTCCTAGCACATAAACCACCCACTTATGTGGCAGAAAAAGAGCACACATGTGCGTCACTGCTTGGAGACAGCGACACAAGCAGAAACCTCTGACAGATTTCTAAAAGTGCAGAGGGAAGAGCAGAGAAAGCCACCACGAATCAAGCCACCTGTATGCTGGTCCAAAGCCCCAAGGTACTCCAGGGTAAGCCTCCTGGGAGCAGTCCCAGGATCCAGCAGGATAGGACTCCAGTGAGCTGCACGTGCACCCTCACACTGCAATCACAGGATAACCGGTCCCAGTAAATCAAGAAAGGAATGGAGAAGCTCGAATTTCTTTTGGAAATGGAGAAGCCAAGTTGAGGAATGGGTCTGGTGACTCCATTCAGGACTTGCTACATAAAACGTGGTCAGGAGACTTGAGAAGGAACAGGGAGGTGCCGCTTCCCAGCAAGGACTCTTCCAGGGCTGCTGGATAATGTGCCAGTGCTGCACTGCTTATGGGCGTGCAAGCCATTGGGAATGAAAACGTTCTGGAGGCACAGGCAGTTCTATGACACAGAACACAAGTACGGCACTGTACCCTCAGGACAGCTGTTTACATGATTTCCCACTCCCTCCTGGTGGGTTTAGTTTGCAGTCTGAAAATAGAATTTATGGGCCAATGCATGTGAGAAAAGATGACAAACAACTGGCAACTATTTGCGTTCCCAGGTGAAGCTTCCAAATTTTCATAAGCAGTTCTCCATGCTTCTCCCTAGAATCCAAACACCAAACTAGTCCCAAGGGTACACCCATGCCCAGGAACAGACCTCTTGATCCCACTGGGTGAAAACACCCCAGGTGATGTAGGAATGCCTTGCATGGACCCCAGGAGCCAGATTCCTATCTCTTTGCTCATGTCCGGCAGGCCCTTGCAACACAGCCTCACCGCAATCAGCAGGAATGCCTGCAGACAAAGGTCTTGCACACCGGGGGTGAAGATCATAATCTGACTTTCTGAAGCCTCTCTTACTGCAAGATTGGAAACTTCAGGGACAACAACTTATTGGCAAAACTTGAAGGCCCACATAACCCATCTGCTTTAAACGATCTTGCAAAACTACCATGTCAGCTTAGGAATTGCCTTCCCAGCGCCCACTGCTGTGACAGCTCTGGGCTCCAGCAGTCAGGAAAATGGCTGAGGCAGCCAGACTCAGCCAGGGGCTGCATTGCTGCCACTGCCCTGCTGCAGCATCCTCAGAAGGTACCTGCGACCCAGAGAAAGGAAAGATCAGCCCCACAAACAATGGGGCACACAGATCACCCCCCCGCATGGGAGCTTCGGCACACGGCGTCACTCACTGATCCGAAGTTTGCTTAGGCACCCACACAACCCTCCTCAGCTCAGCAGCCAGGGACTGAGCTGAGGTTTCGGTCCTGTTTCCGCTGACTGTGACTGTATTCGCTCTCTGCAGTTTTGATCCCACCAGTACCTCATCTCCACCAGTAATCCCTGCCCACCACCTCCACCCATCCATTTGCCTGGTCCTTCCCGCAGGCTGTTCCAACCCCCTCAAAGCCCTCAGTACCCACTCAGCTGATGAGGGTGGCAGGCAGTCAGCTTCAGGGGTCCTCCCTTCTGTCAAAGACATTGGTGGCCTCCAATGCTGACGGAGCGGACTTGCCAGGACAGCAATCTTCTGCTCGGGGTTTTGCTGCTCTTCACAAGTCTGTGTGGGTCGATACTCGCCTTGTGTACACACACACACACACTCGTTTAAGATTCAGCAGTGCAGCAACTGCACTGAATTACACTCCCACCGTGCAGACTCCAGATCACAGAGGCTTTCAGAGGAACTGAAATGCACACCTTGCAGAAAAATATCTCGTAAGTAACCCGGTAGTCTTCACTCATACCTACACTCTGTGTGACACATCCGGACAGCACTTTGAATTATGCAGTTCAGACAGATCCGCTCGAGTTTACTTCATGATTTTGGTGACCCTTGGACTTTGCTTCAAACTGCCATGTATGCAAGCTAGTAAAACAACAAGCATATTACTTTATATCCAATGGCTGGTTATTAAACGTTTCTAGCTTCAGCACTTTAAAGGTCAAGAATCCACAGTTAATTAAGTTATCACATGAAATTTCTGTAGCAAATGCTCATTTCAAATGGTTTAGAGTTAAAGCGTCAAATGCTAACTTGCAGAACAAGAAAAATACATTCTATGGGTGCAAAGATTAAGAAAATACTTTACAGGACAGATAAGTGAAAGATCGGATGCGTAGCGTAAAAAAAATTCAAATTAAAACCTGTAAAAACTCAATAAAAGTATTTTAACAGGCAGTACTACCTCAGATAACAAAAAAGATTTATTTCAAACTAGCAAATCCATTTTTTGCCGAGTTTATATTTTGCATTACTTTCTGCTTGGCAAATCCCTAGTTGATTTGAACCAGAATAATAAAAAAGGAGTTTTGCTGACTCTGAGGCACTCTGTAGCTATCTCAGAACCACACTACTTGACTGCCCTAGAGATGTGCTTGCAGACACCAAGCAGCCAGCAGTCATGCTTACTTAGCCTTAAAATTCCTTTAAGAAGTATTTGTAACCATTCTACCTGACAAGCAGTTTATTCTGGATGGCATGCTGTGCTCTTGAAAGCTCCCTCCGTTAAAGTAATAAAAGTGACCATCGGTAAATAAAAAGTGCTAGAAACAGCAATTTACTCACTCCCCAGGAACTCAGGCCAAACTATGAAAGCTGTGAAGGAAACCCATACACAGTGCCATGCAGATCCCTCCTTATACCTCTTTCCAGTGAAAATAACTATTTCTAAAGCCTGAGATGAGAAGACATCTGAGAGAACCAGATGCCCAGGCTCAGCACATCAGCAAGAGAAAAACGAAGGGGAAGGACTCAGAGTTGTTTTCAGGCGGATGAAAAAAAACCCAAAGCCAGTTTGAAATATGTGGAGTGCTCCCGGAGGGCAAATGCTAAAGCAGCGTTGCCGCCCACTGGGATACAGTACCCAGTACACAGACAAAACAAACTCAAAGGATGCCAAAATAGGGAATTCGTTAATAAAGGAAATGAGAGTTCGAAGGTAACAAGAAACGCTACTAACAGAAAGGGCTATTACAAAAATAAGGAAATGAAGTATCTTCCACCCTTCCTTTAAAGCTGCCCTAACTTACAGTAACTCACCACCAGCTCCTTGGCTTGTTTGAGGAATTTCTTGTGTTCCTGTACATACTCATTAAATAACAAATCCCTGCTAGGTCAGCAAAGCTCCGCACCTACTGCCATAGCAATATCGATGCAATTCCTTCACCGACGTTTAAAACCAAGGGCGAGATGATAGGAAAATGAGAAATCTGAGTGTCTCAAGGACAGAGGAGGGAAGAGACTGCATTATGAGTGAGGAACTCATTTCCATTCTCGTTAGGATGCTTGGCACAACAATAGAGGATTTGGCTACTACAATTACAGTATCAAGAGATGAGGCCTAAACGAATACCAAACTTTTGGTGTCTTCCAGCATATTTATGATTCACTAAGTCCATATCACTCTAAGACTCTAACAGTAACACCTATGTAGTTTTAAAATGTTCATAGCACTGGCATCTTTTTTATACCACTAACTGCATTTAATGCAGCTACTTAAAGAAAAGCACTTCGCGAGTGCAATTTAAGGTATTGCTGTAAATACTGAAGTTATCACAGCAACTATGTAGCACTTGAGAAGTTCAATGTTGCAAACCTCACTGAGGCTGCAGGAGCACTGACATTTTTTTAAGCATGTGGGTTCACAATATGTCAACAGAGTCTGATAAATTTAATCATAGTAAGCAAAACAATGTCTACAGATTTATGTTCTTCCTTTTTTTCTCTGGTTTTACAAGTACCTTTAACAGAAAGATAAGTATTAGGATTTTGGCAGCCATTAATCTCTTCCTGGGCTATTTTATGATGCTGAGAGTGCCAGCCTGCCCCGCAGTCGCAACACCAGCACAAGCCTGGTACCTCAGAGGAAGTGCCAAACGCTTTGTGTCCAGGGCAAGGCACAGCCCCACTGAACCACCTGAGGCCCACAGCGTGCAGAGAAGATGCCAGGCTGCTGAGCAGTTGTTAGAGCAGTTAGTGGCACTGCCTTTTTGCCTTTTCAACCCATTTCCTATATCAGGGCTAGATGACTTTACTCTGGCTTACTTTCCAGGAAGTGCAGTATCCTGCTCCAAGTCACTGCATGCTCAGAAAGCACCAGTGCTGCTCACAGAGGGTCAAAACAGCTCTGGGTCACCTTTGTAAAGCTGCTGCAGCCCTCGTTTAGAACAGATCAGTGAAACGTGTCCTCCATCTTCTCAAATATTAGGGAGATTTGGAGAGAAACAAGGAGGACAGCATATGGTCAAATCTCAGTGGACCAGCCAATCATCTCAGCTCAGGTCTTCCCTCCCCAGACTGGTTTTGCACTGTTCTGCTCCATCAAGATCATGGATTCCTTCCCTGTGGCAGTCAACTCTGCAGACTAAAAAAGGCCCAGCACTAAACACTCTAAACACCACACCACAAATGACTGTTTCAACACTGGTCAGAACTGAGCTTGCTTTTAAATCAGCCGATTTTTTTTTTTGCTGTGATAAATGTACCACACTGCTTTCTTCTCCTGGAATCGCACTGCACTGGTGGGGATAAGGTTGGTTATGACAATGCACAACCCTAGATGTCTATCAATGATTTGTGTTTGAGAGATTACAGATCCTTATCTTAGGACATTACTTGTAGTAATCAGTCAATTTTGACAGCTAATCTAGAGGTCCATACGGATTGTTGCTCAAAGGCTCAGCAGGTATTGCTAAGATCTGTTTTCAGATAACCCAACTATTTACCTACTCTAAAAAACACATATGAAAGGATGTGCTTTATCTCTTCACCAGCGGGTTAAAGCTAAAGGTGAATGAAGTGCAATTTGCAGGCTGGGGGTCGGGGGGGAGGGACGTGGGCCCCGATGTTAAATTCAAAACCAGCCTCATTTTTCGATGGGGCACTGACCACATCCCCAGCCCATACCAAGCCACAACCGGCATTATTTATCAAGATGGCGCAACTGCAGGTAAACAGGGACAATTTTCCAATTAAGCTTTATTTCAGGCCTAAGGGACAAACACTGCCATCGCATGACTCTGCTATCAGTGGTATGCGTACCTACGCTTCAGCCCCAAACCCACTCAGCCGTAACCAGTTCAGAGAGTCACACAGAGCATTGTTGACGAATCCCAAGTTTTACAATCTAACCCTTGCGTTGTGCCTTGGGCAATACCCACCAACATTTGTGGGGGCAAACCCCGGTGCTTCAGCAGGCTTGGACCAGTATCTCACGACATTTTAGCTCCTTGTGTTGGCACATTTGCTGACAGGTTCACACAAGGGGCCTTTGTGGGTAGGAACAATGAGAGAGGCGTGCACAGCACAGGAAAATGGGTGGTGACCACCAAGGGCTGGAAAAAAGCCTCTTTCAAAGGAAGGTCTTTGAAAACATTCATTACACCCCACCCAGCTATTTTCACTACAATATTTCAGTACATAAAAACAACACAGGGAAAATAAACAGCCCACCCTTCAATATGTTGTAGGTTCTCCAACCCTTGAAAAGAAATCAGCAAGCCATAAAGACGTAGAAATCTTCACCAAAAGGAGCCATGCAAGAGGCCATCCACCAAAACTAGCATCACCGCATCACCTTTCTTCTCTCATGCATCTCCAGGCTCTCTATGTAAGCTGACTCAAGTAGACATCCTAATTTTCAGAGTAAAAAAATTGAAATTTAAAAGCGTATTGGCTAGTAAATACACGACAGCAAGCATTTCTAGGGATTGAAAAGTAAATATATTGACACAATTTAAAGAATTGCTATACAGTCCATTACAATGCATTTCAGTTGTGATTTTTTTTCCTACCACTTTCAGCTAGAACTAATAAAATATTTCAGATAAAACTGCAGCCAGACAGAAAAGAAGCAATAAATAATCCATAATTAAATGGGTCTCTGAAACCAGCAGACAGTTAACCAGCAGACAGTTGTAAACTGGAAGCCAGTCTTTGGAGGCCATGCTCTCACAGAGGCTTGTCTCCATCACAGTCAGCGAGACTTCCAACAGAGCAAAGATTGAGCAGCCTTGGGAACACAAAAATAGCTCCTTCTGAGGCTTTGGGCTGCTCTCTGATGATGCTTGCTAGAGCACCCTTACTTATAAGTTCTGTACAGAAAGGCAGAGGAGGATCTACAACAGAAGTAGAGCCACTTTGTGTCACCTTTTTTCAAGCATGAGGTCTCTGTGCTGGATGCTCTAAAGACTGCAGTGGTGGCACACGCCAACACTAAATGAAAATGTTTTGTCTCCTTTAGAGGACATTCAAAACACTCACTAAAATTACTTTGCAGCACTGTCTGTTAATAAGTCATGCTTTGCCTCCCAAAGTGTCAAATCTTCTAATAATAAAGTTAAGAAAACAGATATAGCAATAAAATCTTTATTAAATAATGCTGACCCTTCTTTACTTTTTGGATCTTAATCATTTTAGCGTGCACTTGGTCATGATAGAAGTTAAGGATTTCTCCTTCTCTACCTCTTGGTGATTTGTAGCCATCCATGGTAAGATGATGGGTATCCAGAAAGACAGATTAAATAGACATTTCTTTGGCAAGCAGGGAATAGTAATTCCTGAAAATAAAAATACAGATGCTCTAAATTTTGATCATTCCTTGTAACACAGCTTCCTCCACTTCCTGCAACAATGATCTGAGGGCCAATTCTGACTGCAGATTCTGAGGGCCAGGCTACATTTTTTGCCCTCTGGGGTGTGGGTTTTGTCTGTATAAACATCCTGGGACACAGCTCATCCTTAGCCCCTGCTTTCTTTTCACATGGCTGTTATTTTATACAGTAGCTCTTTAATCGTCTCTCTGCTCCTAACTAAGTCATCGGGTAAGCTGGAACAGTGATAACTTTGTGCGCTGTGATTTTGAGTTCTTGTTAGTATTCAGAAGTCTGCCACTAGTTTAAGTCAATAAAAATCAAAATTTGGTAGCTTGAGCTGGGGTAAATTTTGTTCTTTGCCTACTACAAGGTAAAAGGATTGACACCAAAGGGTCAGACTACTTCAGCTACCTGACCAGAAAAGCAGCAGCCACTTCAGCCAAGTTAGGCAATGCCTCTAAATTTACAGTTAAAATCAGAGCCTGGAGTGATGTAACCTGGGGACAATCAATAACCCCAAAACATACACCTTCAGCTCCTGGCAAAGTCCTGAGGAGCCTCCTCACTGCTGACCTGCCTCTCCGCACCCAGGGCTGTGGCAGAAGCCGGAGGGACATCGAAACTCCAGTACTTGAAGAGGAAACAATTGTGGCCCCTCAACATTCAATTGCAGTATTTCAAATATTTTAAAAATTAAGGCTTGGTTCTGTCGGGAAAGGGCTGCTAGCTCCTCTGACACATCTCTCTGAATAATTACTTGCTAAACACTAACTTTCAAAGGGAACTGATATAAAGGCAGTCTGTGCTGTAACACAAAGTAAATAACTGGATGCAGTCTTTCTGTTTTGGTGTTTCTTGCTTTATTGCTTCCCTGCTCCTACTGTCTACTAACTCCTTAAACTGCTACGTAGCTACAATAAAAAAATGGTTACTCTGGGAAAAGGAAAATATTATGAACATGAGAAGCAGCAAAGCTAGGAAGAAATTCTGTACATATACAAAGGTAAATTCGCATGGCAACATTTCTTTATATTTTCTGGATTTTACTTCAGAACTATGAATTAACGTATTAGTATTTTGGCGTTATTCCTGTTGGAGCTTTTGTTCTCCTTAAGTTTAAGCAAACAAGGCACATATCCATATACTGGGCCTGATTCTCATCTCCACCATGGTCCCATCACCCCAAGAGGGCAGGAGACAGGAGTCAGCTGTAATAAATTCTGTCTATGAAAAACACAGGTAGGAAGAACTCAATTTTCCAGATAAGAAACAAGACTTTTTTGTTTCATTTGATACCATCCACAGTTGTCAGCTTACTTAACAACACATTACAACCAGGCAGGTCTTGGAGATCTATCAGAACTGTGCATCTACCGGGGTGTAGTACCTCAATATTCATTGTTTTGATTCTAACTATACAGCAACCAAATATGCGACGAGAATGTCCAAGACGCACATGCTGAAATGCATGCAACTGGATCAGTACACACAGAAGCGGCCACAAGAGTTACACAAAACAGATGGCATCTCCCAAGGCAGGGCTGAGGGTGCTCTCATCCCAGTAACTTCCAACACTGTTTTGTAAACACACTTTGTGCCTCCTTACAGCGGTTCTTGGAAAATAAAATTTTTGTTCTTCTCATCGTTTCCCTAAATTATGTAACTTAATCAACTGAACTGCACAATTTCCCAAAACCCAACTGCCTTCTCAGAAAAACAGAAAAAAAAAAAAGGAAAAAAATGAAGGGACAAAAAGAAAAGAAGCTGCACTCACTGCCAAAAATTATGGTTTTGTTATTAGAAAACACAACTGAGATGGCACAGAGGCCAAAGCTGAGGTACGCTGAGAAACAACTGTACCACCACCACCACCAGAAGTGCAGGGGAGGGCTGAGGCAGGCACAGAGAGAGCGCCACGTACGCATGTTGATACAAGCTGAATCCAAAAGGGAACATCGCTTCTTGTGCTAATGTATTCTTTTGAACTGTGTGTGTCTGCCAGTGCAGTTAGCTACGTTTGTACAGAACACGCTGCTGTGGCCAAGGGTAGTTATAAAAATATATTTACCCCTTCATAGAAAGGAAAAAAAAAAGTCCTTTAATGCAGAATATGAATAAATATTTAACTCTTTTACTGGAACAGCTTTATGCTACTGTAGAATACATTTAAGAGTAAGGCATATGGAAAACAAGAGTCATAATTAAAGAGCAAGGCATAGTACATCTAATGGAGTCAATCTAAGTTGTATGAATATGACTTAACATGATTTAACATAGTTTTTAGTCAATGGTACATTTATAAAGTAACAAGCCTTGGAGAAATACACTTCATGTACATACTACTGATTTTATTACACATTTTAAAAAATTTTAAAAGCCATTTTATTCATGACTGTATGTAACAATTGCCTATATAAACTTTTCTCATTTGTTCTTATTATCATTTCCTCATACAGATAATGGACTTCTACCAATTTCTGTTGATTTTGAAGAAAGCTTGAAAACATTGGGAAAAATCTTCAAGGACTGTAAGACAACAGCCATTACCAGAACAAGCCCATGTGCATGAACATTTCAACCACAGTTTCTCCACTTAAGAGGAAACCAATCTCTCAGATCACTAGCAATCAGGCGATTTCACGACTGATACTAAATAAAAAGTTTCATTATCTACCAATAAATGTTTACCACAGTTGAGAACAGGTTGTTTAGCTTTAACCAACAAAAGCCAGACAAAATCTTTCTAAAAACACTGAACAAAATCAATCCACCATGTAAGAAAAAAGAGGCTCTCCTCTATCTGCTATATTTTCAGTTGAGCTCCAGCTCATAGTGAGGTAGGGCGTAAGGTCTGTGCCCCTGCACACACAGGGACTTTGTTCATTGTGATTACAGCGTGTTTTATTAAAAACCTGAATCAAGATTTGTTTCCCTGAAGCTCTAGCTTGCTAACAGCTCTGGGAGAAGGATGAATGACAGCATCAAACCTCATCAGCCCAGAAATGAAGATTGCCAACAACTTGTCTAACCTGTAGATCAGAGGTTGCAGGATTCATTTGAATTAATACAATTTGAATCTGAGTGTTTTTTTAAAACAACCATCCGACCAACTTAAGCAACTTTCAAGGATGGAGAACCAAAGCCAACCCACTGCAACATTTAGAAAGCTGCTCTACTGGTCAATCACCTTCACTGTCAAAATATTTGTACAGATTTTTTTTCCCCTCCATTATAATTTATTTCTTACTGCCTATTTTTAAAGGCCTGAAGTTATTTTGGGCACATAGGTGTACCAACCCAAGGCCACTTCACTTTCAGTCTCTGTGTCATTCTCTGAAAAACCTCCTAACCAACAGGTCTTGCATCACTGCTCTGTTCGGTGCAGAAACTAGGTGCAAATCCAAACATTTAACAGGAGAAAACATCAGGCCAAGCAGGAAAGAGCGAAGAATTACAAAGTTGAGTTTGGCCAGAGGGGAGAGGAGAGACAGAGAAACAAGCAAGATAAGCTGTCGGGTTTAGGGAGAAAAAAACCACACACACACACAAACACTCCCCACTCCAGTTCCCAGAAAATCCAGTGTTTGCGTGTGGTGAATGCTATTTCCCCTTCTGCCACAGCAAGTCACTCCTCAGGTGCTTCCAGAGTCACTGCGCTCACTCGTACTCACCGTCACGCACCGTCAGCACTCGCCGTGCCGGGCACAAACATTCCTACAGACGGATTGCTCTGGACAGTAAAAACCAAAGAGTGGCTACAGGCAGCAGCTGCAAAGCCTGTTTCTGTGACCTCTCCCTCCCTAGTGTTTACATGGGAAGGATGGAATGCCATAGAGCATACTCTCTGATGTACAGTTGGCTAAAACAGCTTTGCAAAGCCAGTCTCAAAACATGTCTTTCCCACGTTTTTGGGAGCTGCAGCTATTTAAATTATCATTTTGAAATATTAAACTCTTCACTTCCTCATTTTAGCATTAAAAACAAAACAGCAACATAACAACTGGGAAAAACATCCTTGACATGACATGTCCCACTCCTGACCCATCTGACTCCCGCTCTAAGCAGGGATCCGCTCATCCCCACGCACAAACAGGGAACCCAAGGAGAGGAGAGACAGCAAAAAACGTCTGAAACTCCATCCAAACAGTACTTGTGGTACAAAGGAAGAGGACACAGGGGGGACACAACAGAGTTCAGGATGAAGGACTAGCCTGTGACACTACAAAGGCAAGGTCTCCCCTCCCAAGTGTTTCTCTGGGGAATCACATCACACCTGTCCCTGGGATCACTTCTTCCCTCATCACATTGACTTACACGGAGTTATCCTGACTTGCACCAATGGGAGATTGGAACACAACTCTTCAAAATAAGTTTTATGTTTTCTTGTGTTGTGTTAATGCCAATAAACAGGAAATACTTTGCTCTCAGACTCTCCTGGGACATGTCACACTCCTTACACCAGATCAGCTATTAAGAAGCAGTGACTGTTCAGCATGGGAAGGAACATCTAGATGTCCACATCAGCTCTGCTACTTGGCTACCAAGAAAGAAGGATGAAGATTTAAAAGAGAAAGTAGGTAGAAACAAGAGTTTTGGGAAAAGTTTAAACAAAACAAGAGCTCTGCAAGGAAAAAAAGTAACTCTTTCTATAAATCTATTATAGAAAACAATTGGAGCTTCACAAAACTGCAGAGGCCATGAGAGAATGAATCTCTAGCTAGTCTGTGATATACCATTTCCAATGCCTCAATACAAATCTATTTCAGTAGAGAAAAAGAACTAAAATATTGAGGCCTATTTGAAATGAATACCGTACAAAAAAGCAAGAAAGACCACAAACAGAAGTTCATTAAATGATGTTCTCTTCCACACAGAAGCCCAAAACATGGAGAGAACTGGAAACCAGATTTTTATCAAACCATCTCTGGAGGAAGTAGATAACACAATTCAGAAAATGGGATAAAGATTTGGGAGTGCCGTCAGCAGATTTAGGGAGAGGAAAGGGAAAGCATACAACAACAACAACAAAAAAAAAAATCCCATGAGTGCAGAAAGACTTCAAGAATATGGAAAACATTTCCAAGTGCAGAACAAGAATTAGATAAAGAGAGGAATCAAGAACTTTTCACCCTAAGTGTCTTGCTTCACAGAGGGGTAAAGGTGCAGGTGTGCCTGAAATACAGGAACATCTGGAATTTGTTAAGTCCTAGTTATGCAAGCACTGATCATCTTAATTAACCAGGCTTTGAGAACTGTCAGGAGGACAAAGATTAATTCTGTTTAACTCCACAAAAAACACTTTTTAAGAACAAAAGGGCTCAGCCTGCGCAGTAGCTTCACCAAGAAAGATACACTTCTCGTTCCCACAGGGATACTGTAAAGAAGAGGAAAAGATACTGCACAAAAACTTTAAAGGAAAGATAAAAATGCACCTTCCATTAAGCAGTACCTTCAAAAACATACATAACTGCAACTGTGTAGATACAACTCAGTCCCCAAAAAAACCACTAAACCAACCCCACAAACCAAAAAACTAAAACTAGAATAAACCTTACATCAGGATCTATTTTCTGTACGCTCAAGTATTTTTTCCCATGTTTCTGCTCACCAGCTTGCTGTCTCCTCACCCATGGCAAGCTCCCACGGCTGTCTGCTCAGTGAGCCCCATGCTACCCCTTGCACATGCCAGACCACTGCCAGCCCTCCTCAGAAAGGTAAGTGCTCCCCTAGTGAGAACACCTGTCCTGTGAAGCAGAGTCCATTGCATTGACTGAAGAGCCTTTTCCAGTTTGGCCTGAGTGAACTTCTTTTCATGGCTGTCTGCCCAAATATCTCAGGTCTTACATGCTTTATCCCTGGTCCAACTGCTCACCTAAACTACCTAAACTGGCTCATTTTCTAGTGTGCTTCTGGCACTCACATCACGGGCCAGGAGGAGTTGAGCCCTTCCATCCTCCTCCCTGAAGGTGGACTGGAAGTTCAAACTAGAGCTTAGTCTAAGACTAGCTGTCCTGAGGATTTAATTCTGCATCTCCATCTGTATTTTACACAGTTTTCCACAGAGATGTTATTTACCTAAAGGTCTCGATCTTTCATGCTGCTGTTTCTGTAGTTTTGGAAGCTACCTCTCTGTTTCACTCTGTCATCAGGGAACTGGGGACCATTTTCTGCACTGAAACTGCTTTGTCCAACATCCATTCATACCAAATAAGTAAACAGATACGACAAACAGCAGAGCTTCCCCTGTATCTACTCGTACACTGGCATTCACACTCTGGCCCTTGTTTCTAAACACGCACCAGTTTTGCTACTCCATTTTGTCCTCTGATGTTTCTGTCAACCAGGTGTAAACACAGTGCCAACACATTACACTGGCTTATTACCCAGCTATGAGAATACAGCTTTGATGTTACTCAAAGTTTAACTTCACTGAAGTTGTGTTTAACTCGCCATGAACAGAATCACCTCCTCCATCACATCCTGCCTGCCTGTTAGAAGCCAAGAGTACACCTGGTACTCTACACTGCAAGCAGACCTCTGCCACCATACCTTCTGGTTATTGCCCTAAATTTGCATTTATATCAGTCAACTAGAATTTAGGGTTTCTTCCAGTATGGCACTGTTATTACTCCACTGTATTGCTATCTAAATATTATGCCACTAAGTTCATCTTTGAAGACATCTTTCACGTATTTGATCAGTACTGACAAAGAAGAATTTAATTACTCGTTCTGCCATAAACGCATTGTTAATAGCGCACTACTCTTTTTTCTAAACACTTTGAAGCTGCAGAGGGAATAAAGCATTACCCACAGAATGGACATACTACAGAAGCAAAGCTCAAAGTACTATAACTTTATACACTTCTAAAAACAGCATCAGCCACAATAAATGCTAAGGCACTACAGTACAATACAGACCCACATCGCTTACAAGATTAACACAAAGGTTTTTGTCAAATAAAAGTACTTTAGAAAGTTCATACATGTGATATTTTCTCCTACGTTACACATGCAAATATCAAGACATTAATGCATAATAAAATATTAAAACAATAGTACCTTTGCACATTGTATTAGCCTGGGCCTGTAAGGAATTATCTGACCAGCACCAGCAAGACTATTTGCTCTAGCTAATAATCTGCACAGCTACACACATGAAAAGACTTTCCCCAGCTTTTCAGGTGCCACTGTCTTAGTTTTTAGGGCAAGGAGAGGTAGTTCATGTACTTTACAGATTGCCTGGACCAACGACACCCAGCCTTCCCAAGGATTACGGTCCTTGCAGTCACACAGCGCAACAGAAATTGGCAGCAATAGGTGGAGAAGGAGCTGGAGAAAGGGCAGGTATTTTGAAGGATGGTCAGGAGCAAGTCATTTAGGAATGTGAGAGGGTAACTGTCCTTGACATTTGCAAACTGGCAAGCACTGTACAGCAGTGTCCAGGCTGCAATTATAAAATACTTTAAGTACTGCAGCTAGAGTTTAGCAATGGTTCCCTACTTGGTCACTCAGAACTCAGTGTCTTTAAATAACGTCTTTTACAAACTACAAATGCACCAATGAGCATGCCCAGCTTTTGCAAGAGACCAAACATCCTTCACATACCCTGTGGCTAATGTTTTACCCTGGACACTGGCTACCCATCGTCAACATAACAAGAAGTCCAAGCATTTAAAAAATCATGAGATGTTAAGTCTGGTTTACAGGAAAATGATAACATTTAAATGTTTGTGCATGTGTGTGCATATTCATATACGTACACATTAGAATCAGCGTGCACACACAAACACATGGGGCTCAGACGTCTTTGCCTTCCCATTTCTGAATTTTTGTGAGCAACTGGGACATGACTTCAAACTTCTCTGTCTCAAAATAATAAATTTAAAAAAAAGAAAAAGAAAAAGACACAGACACACAGAGAGGGAGAAAGGAAAGTACGTCTCACACCTAAACATCAAGAATGAAGACCTTCACAGTAACTATTGCATAACTCATGGTAGGAGCAACCAGCACTGCAATGACAGAAACCATTTTCTCAGTTTTTGTCATTAGCAGACACATTCCTCAAGGTGAGATGGATGAAATTATACTGATAACTGCACTTCAAACTGTGCACAAACTTTGACTTGGCGATACTGCAGTACAGAAAAAGAAGAGGAAAAAATAGTAGTTATCCCTCAGAAACTTACCAATGCCAGGATTTAGAATACCCATAATTTTATTGCCTGAAGCCTCTACTGAAAAGGCTCTTCCTCATGGGAAGGGGGAGAAGACAATAAAAACCAGAGGACAGAAGTAGGTTACAAGTAAACATTATCCATTTAAACTGCTAATGGCAAGCTCTGTTGTTATATTTTTATCAATGCTTTTCTGCAAATTACTTTTATCAGTGATAATTTAGCTCTTATTTCATTATCTGGCAGAGCAGACAAAAGGAAAACAGATTTGCTTTACAACAGCTCCAGCACTTGCTCTGTCCATTAACATTGACAGACGAAGGTAAATTAAAGCTCTTAGACCACATTTTCAGCATATGTGGCACTGAGGTCTCTGTTTCTAACCAATATGTGTTTCTAAAGGAGAACAGATTTCATGCTAATGCTTTTATTCTCTCCACACAGTTAATGCAAGTTTTTGTAATTTTTCATATTTCATATTTTTTCTCCATTCAGTTCTATGTGCTTCCAAAAACATCTCAGGACAATCAGAGAGAATCAACATTTTAAACAAGGAAAATACTACATTTCAGTCAGCTGAAGAATGAAATAGCACTTTCCCTCCTTCCAGTTTTCTTAAGACCACAAAACCACAGAGAAGTTGTGCTTGATTAAAATAATAAATATGCATAAAGAACCCTTGGAGGACTTTATTTTGTTCCAATGCTCCTCTTCATCCTTTTTTTAGCAATGTTTTCAGCTATTCTACTTACTTCAGTAGAGGTAAACAGATTGCTTTATAACTTTCATCTAAAATAATAAACTTATTTATAGAAGCTAATGTAGCGAGCCAGCTGTTCTGGGCAAACAGTGGGCTCTCCATTTAAACGATAGTTTAATGGCTTTGATTACAAACAATTTTGCAAGAAAAACAACAAAATATTATTGAATGCTCTAAAAGTGCAAGTAATTAGTCATTAGTAATAACCATTCTAACTACATAATACACTCACTTCTGTTCTTTCATGAAATAGTCTTTCACTTGGACATAATAAAAAAGCTGTATTAGAAAACTAGAATTTCAAAGTCTGAACTGACAGATATTCTGGCTTGCTCTGAAGACTACTTGTGTTGCCATTTAAAAATATATATTCTTTAATTTTAGATTTTTGGCTAGTTTTAATTTGTGATATACAACCCACATAAAAGGGCTCTTTCTCAAAGGCAATAAATAATGTCATTACCAGTTGCTCAGTCTGAAATTGCTACCATAACCCAAGCATAAACATTTATTAACATATAATGCAAAATTAAAAGCTAGTAACAAAGTATTTCAAAGAAAGAATATTCTACTTTGGAGAAGCAAAATGAAAGAGTTCTGCTACCGTAATTTCTTTATTGACTATTCAACTTTGTGACAAATTACCCCAATACTGTCAAATGCCTTTTCATTTTCTAATAAATCCCTAATTTTTCTCAGAATAAGATTTTTAAAAGCCTCAGATAGATTGAATTTAGTTTTTATGTTCCTTCAGCAAACATTACATGACCAATTACAAACAAATGTTACTGCTGGGGCAGGTCACACTGATGAAAATAGATTCATATTAAAGCACATGGAAATTTGGAAGAGCAAGAAAACACTTCTTGGACTACCACCAAGGCAATTTTAAAGCACAAACATGAATATAATTTAATCATTTCCTTACAAGCAGACTTCACTACAGGGCTCCCAAAGAAATGACTAAAATGAAGTGTCAGAGCACGTATTTTAAGAGGACCTTTACTGAGATGGGGGAGGAGGAAGAACATGGTAGTTGAATATTTTTAACCAGCTTTCCAGAGATGAGTCTAAATCAAGCTCTTACGAATCTTCCCTGTCATAACCCACTACAGAGGTCAAAGGTTGAAGCTTTCCCAGAGGTTCACTGTGCATAACAAACACTAAAAGTTCCTTAAATTTAGTTTATATATAACAGCAAAACTGCTGTGGCCAGTGACATCCCATACCCATACAGTCCCATTAGTACTGAACAGGGCAAGCAAAAGCACAAAACGGCCACATTTTCAACTAGTCCTAGTACTTGTGTCTGCACCAGTTAGTGCTCTTACACTCTTTAAAATGTGCTGTGAAAGGATGACAAAACCAATCCCTTATTGCAGACATTAGACATATTTTGCTATAAATAATGTATTTTTTCCTAATGTATTACAATTATTTGTGAACTATTATTAAGCTTTACAAAGAGACTTGGGGGCGCTCACGTTTTTTTGTTTCGTTTTGAGCAGAGATCCAGTGAATAATTTTGAGTAATTTGAGATTGTGAGCTCTGCAAGCTGGACTGGAGCAGCAAGTTCAATACCCTGCAGCTAACCTGGGGGATGCCTGGTGGGAGCTTGGCCACTTGGCCAGAGCTGAAGCACTTGGCTCTTGTGCCAGGCACCTGACCTGTACGCTATTTCATGTCTATAGTTTATCTTCAAACAACATCGGGAAAATCGGTAGGAGAGGGAAGGCTGCTGGATGTGTGTGCTGAACTGTCTAGGAACCTGCCATTCCAACAGCACTTAGGACTCACTCTTCTAATACTGCCTCCAATCAACCAATAAAATAAAATCAAAAAAACCCCAAACAAAAACCCAACAAAACACTTTTCCTTGAACTTTTTGAAACACTGTAAAAAAATAAAAGAGTCAATATAGTGGAGGTGGTTCCAGAAGAAGCTATCAGCACGATCAAAAAGGCAAAGAGAAACTACTGAGTTTCACAAGACATTGTCATCACCAGCAAGCTCAACACAAGATTTTTTCAGTCCCAAGCTGTTCAGACAGCACTGGGGAAGAACAAAGGGACATTAATGATGCTGTTGCACGCACTGCACAGCCTGACCAGCATCAGAGAAGCGTTGAAGAGCCTGAGGCTGCCAGTCTCTTGCTCCACCAGATGCCCTGTCTACAGCCACCCACCACCCGCACCATCTGCTGCAGGTTCTGCAGAAGCCAGCACCAAATACTTGAAGAAAGTTGAGTTTTCACAACATGATGCAAATGGGAATTTAGCTTCAGCTGGTTTGTGAATACAGCTGCTACCCATAAACCTACCTTTTTCACACTCAGGTGATCTTTGACATTACCATGCCCTACAAATATCTGCAACTTGCTTGGCACATGATGTTTCAGAAACAAGAACAGCTTTGTAATCATGGTTTTGCTTTGTATATATGTAGTTGCAACCACAAAATGTATTTAAGGCAATTTGCTGTATATGCAATTCTATCAAGCACATAAACATCCCTCTCCTAAACAGAGCCTATTTGCCTTCATTAACCATCCTCCAGCTTTTTGGAGGACACATAACCATCTCCTCTCCTTGTCACTCCCTGCCTACACCAGCACCCTCCTGTCTGTCAGTGCCTCACTCCTTCTCCTTTGACAGCTCAAAAGTCTTCACCACAGACTCTATACTTTTTAAATAGTAACAGATGTATAGAAGAGTTTCAGCATCTGCATATGCTAAGTGCCTTCAGTTCCTCAGTAAAGTCACCCTACAGGAAGCAAATGCAAATTACTGCCTTCCAGACATAAGGCACGGTCCAGGGGACCTTGTTATTAAATCATTAACCTTTGCCTTTCATTTTACCTATGTTTTCAGTATTCAAATGTTGCTTGAAATAGACAACCTCAGTATTTCCCCATGCTGCAATTTGTTACCAAGTGCTTCACTCCAATGATTGAACAGTGACAAACAAATGAGTGTACCAGTTCTCAAGCAACAAGAAAGCAGTTCAATAATTACTGAAAAAGTTAACAACAGTGTCCCCATAAAACCTTGCAAAAATCTGTTTATCATCCCTATGCAATCCCTAAACCAAGATTTTCAAAGAGCCCTAAATACCATTTTCTCTGCCTTCAAGGCACCTCTGCACCCTACTGATGCTCCACTTTATCAGAAGATGATGCTAACCATAGTTGGTATCTTATCTCTGTAATCCCCCAGAGTTAGGCCAAGGCTAGTGTTCTGCTACGGGTATGTAAAAACGTGTTTTGCTGTGGAAAAAACCACATATAATTTGGTGAAGAGCCTGAATAGTTGGTATGTAATAATTATGGTTGCTAGTACCAAATGTTTGTTTTCCTGAAAAAAAACCCAAAAAAAGGCAAACCAGAATTTCATAAGACCGCTTATCTACTAAACATCAGACTAAAAGTTGCTTCATACACATATCAACATATTAGATATAACACGATGAGATGTCTGGTCAAAAAAGCATGTATGGCTACCAAAATCAGCAGGAGGGGGTTTTGCTGTTGATTTGGATAGAGCAAAAGCAAAGCTGGTTTGCCCCTTCATCAACCCTTCCTGTCCTCTTGGTGTACCCTTGCCTACAGAGGAATACACAGAAATATCCTTGTCAGGCAAGGTGAAAGGTTGATGTAGCCCAGCATCTTCCCATCAGCCCGTTTCAATCAGCAGACACTTCAAGAAGGACACAGAAAGCAGAGGTGGTTCCCCAAAACGTTCCCCGAGCCTCCTTGCCTCTCAGCCTTCCTCTGAGCACCGACTCTGAGAAAGTCTGTCCAGTCAAACCTCTAGCGGTGGCTACGGGTGCTTTTGATGACTGAAGTCCAGCACATACCCTAGCCTCAGCAGAATCCTTTGAAACTGCCTACTGCAGTAAGCCAGCATGACACTCCAGAGCTGAACTGCTCATCAGCCTTCACAGCTCCTGGTCCTGTCCTGCCAGCCCTCCCTTTGGACCGGCAGCCTCCTCAGGATAAAGCCTGAGAAACGGTGCTGAACAGAGCTCCCTCCGCACCAAGGGCAGAGCCCCTTGGTTCCTTCCCAGCCCCCAGGCAGCATCGGTGCTGCAAATGCCACCTCCACCCAAAAGACAACCTCAGCGAACCTGCAGGGGCTCTAGTAACAGCAAAAGAAAAGTGTGCCTCTTGTCGTCTCTTGAAGCTCCCTTTGCATTAAGCTCAAGCAAACAAAAAAATTTGGGGTTTTCTTCTCCTGTTTAGAGAAACTGAAGTGTGAACACTGAGCAAGATGTCATCGTTCTTTCTGGGACTTTTGAGTTAACATTATGAAAAGATATATTTTCATAATTTTTATTGCACAGCTCCACAACCCCATCATATCCTAATGCTTTGAAAAACTCACACAAAAAAAACAATACACCATAAGCAGCAGTTAACATTTACTATTCACTTCTGCTTGTACTGACAGATCTGTCAACCAGGCACCTTTTCAGATCTCTATTTTTTGTAGTATGGCTAAGACTATACTTCCTCAACACAGCATATGCTGGGTTTTAATGTTAATATTACTGTTCTTTCATTTCACTTTTTCAAACCACATCCATTTAAGCTTTTTAAGCATACTTAAACATACGAATATACTAATTGTTGTTATTAGACCTATCCTCTAAGATGCTAAGTATAGTGAATTACTACATCAGGCAGTAGGAAAAGCTCTTCCAAAACTCCTGAGGCCCTCAGTACTTAATGAGACTGGATTTTATAGTAGACATTAAAATTGTTGTTACACACCTACAGCATTCCCTCATGTGCACGAGTCCCTAATGACAGCATACAAGTTATGCTGCATGAGACACGGCGTGTTCTGCTGTAATGTCACAAGGTTGGCTTTCCCTGCTGACAGGCTACAGCCTCTGGGCAAGCGCCATTAAAAAACTTTAAGTTATAAGAATAAACTAAAATAATCGGCAGCTCTGTCTCAACAGCAATACCTGTATGAGAAGTCTCTCATTCCCCTCTGCACTGCGAAAGAAGTTCACAGGTGGTGCCACTCTGCCAGCCGCAGCATACAGTTCACGAAAAGCACTCTAAAGCTCTTTGGCACTGTGAGCATAGCTGCGTTTCTGCTGTTTCCAGTTAGCTTTTATACAGACTCTTCCCTAGATGAGAAGTTTATTCCTGCTCCTGTAAAAGTTCAGCCTGAGGAACACTGAGCAAGCTCTTCAGCTTCAGGAAGGGGCAGGCATGCAGGCTGGAAATACTCGGTGTTAGGCGAGCTGCTCCCTTTTGCCTTTATCTGTGAGCACAGGCCTTCTGGGAGTGTGTATCTGCCCTAACACATCCTTCAAAGGAGAGCAGTATCTCCACGCACCAAAAGCCAAGTGACGGAGGCTTCTGTGCCCCCAGAGATACCTATCACTCCTCTCCTGCGGCAGGACACACGCTGGACGGGCCATCGGTGTCCTTAACACAAGCCTGCACGAGGTTCCAGACGTGGCCGTGTCCCCAGCGACGCAAGGGACACAAGGTGTTCCCCAGCACTGAAAGCAGATTAACGCACACAGCTACACGTGTGTTGACTCGACTGAGATCCATATTTAGACATGTACACGAGTGAACAATCCCGAGCTGTTTACTGGGACAAAACTGCCACCGAACGCAGCGGGTATCTGTCTGCCTGTACAGCTGAGGATTAAACCCTCAAACCTTCTGCAATGCCCATTTGCACATTTCTAAATCATCAAGGAAAAAAGAAAAGCTAACATGCCCATGTGACCGTGGATCTCTCCAACACTTGGATACATTTGGATTCAGAGAGCATGTGTGCCTTTTTAACACTGCTGAAAGAAGGACTAAGGCTCAGCCCATCTTTTCTGAACAAGAGGTTCTAAATCTTGTTATTCTATATGCTGAGTAAATTTCTAGCTCTGACTTTGTAAGGCAAAACAATTTTTCTGAAATCACTTAGAATGACTTATGCAGGAGGAACATATACTTATTAAAAGAAATGGACTGTCAGGTCCTAAAATATCTCTTCCATTTGGAGAGAAAATCCATCTTTATTGACGGTGAACTGCGTTCTCCAGCTGGTTGAGCAGTGCTCAGCCCAACACCTTTTGCAATTCCTATGCTTCTTCCCTAATTTTAGGGCCAACCCCAGTATTAGACTACTTCTACCACACAATTCATATTTGTGTGGCTTATCCAGGACTCCAAACCCATCACTGAGGAACAAGCTTTTTGCTTTTCTCCGTCATTGATCAAAACACATTGAGGTCAACCTGGTTTATTTGGCAACCATGCTGCTAGAGCTGCTTGGTCAAGCCACACCAGGACTTTTGGCTTTGCATCCATCTGCCAAAAATGCAGTATATGGAATACACACCCCTAAGAAGTGCTGGTATTCCCAATACTATAAAATGGTTTGCTAGATGTCAGTAGTATCACCACTCTATTACTCTGACAATTTTCCAGGCATTGTATTAGTTGGACTGTAGCCATTAAAATGTTGATCCTAAGAACACAAGGTAATAAACCACTTTTAAATGACCAGGAAAGCTGCCTCATAACACACATTAACCAGTAAAAGTTTATTTTCCATTAAATTAATCAGATTAAAAGACAGTGTTGCAAGAAGTCATGTGTAGGCAGCATGACTTTTTCTATGTCAAAATTACTATGACAACTGGATAACCTGGATTCATGGAGAAGATGATGGCATGAGACATTTTAAACAAAACCTCACATAACTGTGATGAGTAAGTCAATTCTAGTGCTTTCCCTTAAAAAATGATTCTTCTGTTTCTTCAAAGCAGATAGTATTTAACTGGAAGATTATACATGAGCTGGGAACTTAGAAAAAAATCAGTACATTCTATTGAGTAGGTTTACAAACATACCAAAGTGACTATTTTGTCATCTCTTCAGCTTTTCAAAGCCATACCAGGAACAGGTTTGTCAAAGAACATGACTAACAGTTTGAAAACTGTGTTTAAGCTGCATAGAAAGTGTCAAGTTAGACAAGCATCTTTCTGAAAATGAGTTACCGACAAAGCTCTATAAGTACACACAGTATTCTACGTATAACTACATGCGCAAACACAAATATTCAGAAAATAATCAGCATAAACGCAGTGACATGGCACGAGCTGCTATAAAATACACTTTCAAAACACATACAAATAATCTAGGCTAGTAAGTGGTAAACATTATTAAATACACTTGCTTCAACAGTAATGCAAAATTAATGCATATTTCAACCACAGACAATTGCAGAAACAACTTGTGTGGAAGCATTAAAAATCATCAGGATCAAAATACTGTTTTCTGAAACTCCTTCCTTTCCTGAAATTCCTATCATCATCTTTAACACTCTGGATACCTAGAGCATGTTTTCAAGGCAACTGTAAGGACTTTTAACTGAGGGGCTTCCAGCAATAACAAGAATTTCAGAGCGCTCTGAACATGCGCTTTCATCGGGTGCTGCCTCCCCCATCCTTAATTAGCGCCTATATTTGTTACAGAAATCAGAGCAACAGCAGCACATATTTTCAAAGGTGCAGTCAATCTGAAGTCGTGCCTCACGCTTATCTCGTCACGAGGCTGCGGCAGCCAACTTTATTGCCTTCAGACATGTCGGCACTGACATACGCCCCCGCTGCCGGCGGTTTCCCCGCGGAAGGGTGCTTCCATCGGCGTCACCACCGGGACGCCTCCTGCCACTGACATGGCTCAGCTGCACGTTTGCAGGACCGGCCTTTTAAAAAGTCGACCATACAAACTGGGCAGTGACCAGAATGAGCCACAGTTATACAAGAAGCAAGGAAATATTATGCAAGACCACAGGAAGTCAGAGGAGACAGCATTCTGGGCAGGCCTGGCAAGGAGTCTGTGTGAACTTCAGCTAACAAGCAAAGCTCGGTCATTGGCGCCAAATTCAGCAGAGAACATTCCCAGTGCTGCAAAGGATAACACTCCCCATGCTTTTGCCAGTGGGCTGCGTTCCAGGACGCCATGTACCTGATGAAATACAGATAAACCCAGGTCTTACTTTTCGCCAAGTTTTCACTTATTTTTAAAATTTGAGGCATATTTTGGTCCAACACTTGTTAGAAGTGGCAAACGGTTTATTTTCATGGCTTTGCTAATAGATCACTTGCTCTTACGCTCCCTGTAATTTCAACTACAATAAGTGACCTACAAAGAAAACGTTTGGCAGAAGTCTCATTTTTTCCACACATCTCGCCCATCTCTACCTCAAAGCTCTCTGCTCATAGGATATGTGAGGATTATGGATTCCTTTTCCCTTGGCATTTTGGAATGACCTCTGAAAATACACTTGGTGCAAAAGGATGACACCCACCTTGCACAGAACTATATTACTTTAGTCTGCTTCAATGTCAAAAGTAATTTTTTTGGGGGTTGGGGTTTCTTTTGTTCATTTTTGAAAGCTACTTCACACAGGTCGTAAGTGGAGAAGACATCCATTAAAATGCAGCAAACTTGATTTCCCAAATGATTGAAAAAAATTGCCTTAATTTGGTAAACATTCATTGTCTAGCAATACATGAGTTCAGAGAGGTTTTATGCTTTGTTCCAGGATTCACCTTTAAAACATCAGTGATAAAATGCTGGAGGTGGAAATCCAGTTTTAGGTTCACACACACACACACACAGCCAAATAAGAAGCACAGCATGCAAAGTCTTACACAACACAAAACAATTACCAATTGTGATGTGAGTAGACAAAGTGTTCTCAAGAGAATCTATTTTATGTTTGTAATCACCCTCAAAAAACACACAATAGCACTCTCCTTCCAGCAAATACATAATACAAACAAAAACCAAACAGTAGTACTGCCTCGACTGGGGGAAGTGATTCTGAGAAGTGTAAGAGATCTTCAGTAGATACCGACTGCCAAAGCCAATGAACCGATTTTAGAAGTTTTCATCATTACCTTTGCTTATGGGAACGACAAACATATGCAGCTCTTAACAGGAGATTCCCGCCTTCAACACGGTTTGCACATGAAAAGGTTCTCATAACCTACTGCTTTTGCAAAAATAATTAAACAAGCACTGCAACAACACAGGAAAGTGAAAATGTTAGTGGTGACAATGCCTTCATTGTTACTGCCAGTATAACAATGCCCAAAATTAATCATAACCCTGACAATCAACACCAACACACATAGTTGGGCCTCTCCAACCAAAACAGATCTTTCTACAGCCGGATCCAGAGTTATAGCTGTTGAGAAGTACAGTTGTTTCTCCAGTTGAACTCAGAGATTCCTGTCCAGCAGAAACAAGTCTAGCTGCACTTCTCAAGGCCCGAGTGAAGTATACACTGGTGGTTTTAATGTGGCCAATCTACAACAGCCCACAGTATTGAGTGTTAGTATTAATCATAGTTGCACAGCAGTTTCTTCATACAAAACCAGTAAGGTCTAAGCACACCGAAACACTCGGAAACGCCCAGAGTAAGGAACAGCATTTTATCTGTATCTATTTCTGCCAAACAGCAAGGCAAATAGCTCACAGTAAGTTTTTAAAACACCACAAGGGTTAACTAGAGAACCACGCTAAAAAAGCAACAACCTGTTGTGCCAACAAGGGCACTAGCAAAAACATATTCCTCCAGATTCTGCAGACTCCTGGTGGATCCTGGGAACCTGTGGCGCAGCGAGCTGCAAGCATGTAGCTGGCTGGCACCTGGACTTCTTCAGCCATAGGAAGTCTTTCGTCTCCACAGGGAAATGCGCTTGTGGCTGCAACTTTTCCCTGTAGCCATCACAACACCTACTCCCAGGTATTTAATATCCTTGAGATCTTTACAGCTCTATCAGAAATGCAAGTAGACACACTATAACCATGTAAACATTGATTCCTTATGGAAACAAGCTAGATGGGAATAATTAATCTAATCACTGTCTCATCATCTATTAAAATTTCTTTTGATTTCCAAGTAGTTCACTGAGCCATAATCCTTCTCCAAACTTCCTATATGCAATTCATATTCAGCTACAGCAGACTATAATATACCTACAAACACAAGCACAATAAGGTATTTACTTCCTCCAAGGTGGAAGGGGAGATGTTTTGACTCTCAACAGCAAGTATATCTCCAGGCTGAGGCCTTCTCTTTATTTTCCTTCAGTACAGTGATTTCATATTCCACAGCTTCACTAAAACATCTCCTGGTATATGGGCAAACAGAATGCACTGAAATATATTTGCCCACCAAATGTGCCTTCTTACAAGTGTAAATCAGAACTGACTTCCTATGCAAGTAACAGTATAAGAACAGATAATTGTTTTACTTTCCTCATACCTTACAAAGGTAGTTCATTTGCTTAACCTAACAGCTAAGACCCTAAGTGAAATGACCATGAAACCCTCTTTTAAGAGGGATGAAGGTTTACATCACACACAGCTGACATTTTATTTTCCTCAAAGGCATGTTCACAAAACAGTACTCAGAGGTCTGAGGCAGGAACTGAATTCCATTTTGATAAAAGTTCTAGACATTATGGACATGGACGTTTTTTGGTATAAAAGCCAGAGCACTCCAACTGTTAATTAAGGTACAAAGAGAAACTTAGGAAAACAAATCAACAGGAGTGCACAGCTCAACAAATGACTCAGTAGGCTCTTTCCATGGCTGTAACCTACTCAAAATGCAATACAACATGAAATCATCTTATATTTACACTGTATTCATCACATGACTCCCTCTGACGGAATGCTCTATAACAACTTCACGTTAGCAGTGTTTCTTCTTAAAAGGTTCTAACAGGTCAGATGGCAGGCGCTCTTCCTCTTTCAGCTCTGCCTTTAGGTGGACTTCTGCTCCGCATTAGCCACCAATGCACCCAAAATCCCTACTGTGACCTGCAATGCAGACTTTGCTCCCTGCTCATTTTATTCTCCAGGTTAGAAGAGCTCTGAAAAGTCCCTATTTAAATAAGCACCATTTGCTGTCATCTGCTTCCTTTAAAATACTTCTTTTTAAAAGTGTCAGAAAGCAATAGTGCTGGTCACTCTGGTTCATTGCTTCATATTTGCCTTTTGAGAAGCTGGAATTTAGTTACACCATGTTTACAGTGACATTTAGGTTTGAAGGGCGGGGGATGTTGTCCTAAGATTTGGCAGGCAAAGGGAAAGAAGTGGTGTTACACAGATAACACAGCTTCTTTCACTATCTTCTTCAGGGCCTCCGCACGTAGCGTGCAAAGCTGCCAAGTCTGTCTAAAATGTTATGCTTTTCTCACTGTTTCTCCTTTACACTAAGGACTGTGTGGGCTCTGTCTCCTGACCCACCCAGCACCTGTATGCAAGAGAAGCCTTAACTGAACGAAGATCCACAGGCTTCAGTCTCTGTGAATGAGATTGCGTATGCTGACCTCTAAACCCACGTCACATCAACCCTGTGTATCAGCACTGTTCTACTTTCTTACAGCTCTCAGTTCAAAGAAACTGAGAGCAAATGCTTGCTGCCTGAAACCCTGCTGAACTCCCCATCTGCAGAAAAGACTTGGTTTTGTTGTGACAGGCAAACCCTCCTTTTCACTCTTACTGCCCCGTGGGTTGCTCACCTGCCTGCTCTGTGATGAAATCTGAAAGAATAAGGGGTTTTATCATCTCTGAGATGCTTTCAGGGTGTCGCAATCCCCTGCTGCCACCACTAACACCCCACCTTCTCAATTGCTTGGGGCGTCTAAATTGCACATGGATCTTATATGACAGGAGGGACAAATTCAAAGGTGAAGCAAACGAAGGCGTAGGTCACCCGTCAGCACGTGGGTGTAACCTACATATTGAGGGATAATACGGAGAGGTGCAGTAAAGAAAGCAATTAACCAGGCAATATAAGAGTGAGAGATAACCAAACTCCTTCCACTTGACAACCCTCTATTAAAGCATTTTCAAGTTAGGTTTATCCTACAAGCTTCTTGCCAACATATCTACAGCATTGTGTTAGGCATAGAAATAGAAAGTCCCTATTTCAAAAAGTTTACAGTTCAAATAAATAAGACACACAAAGGGTGGAAGGAAGGATGTACTACCATCCCAGTTTTACAGACTGGGGAACTAGGATAACTACAGTGATCAGTCACACCACACTGTCCAGGCTACATTATCAACACAGTGCCCTGAGTACCCAGCAGAACAAAGAGCTGGGCCGAGCAAGGGGCTTTCAGAGAGGGTGTGGAGGGGAAAGAAGACAGGAGAAGCAACTGCAGAGGCCAGACCCACTTACTGAAGCTGTTGTCCAGCAGCCAGGTCAGAAACCAGACGCGACTTTCACAGCCAGCTCTACTGAGAGTGGCGAACAAGCTCAAGAGACAGAATCCAAAACATTATTTTATTCAGCTTCACTGCACTTTGGCCCAGGTCCCCATGCTAGGGAGGTTTTGTTCGGGCCAGTCATGCAGCTGACAAACAAAAGTAGGGTTGGGGGGGTTGGTTTTTCTTAAATGGGAAATAATGGCTGTTTCAACACACCAGCATTAAGTTTCCCTCAAGACAGCTGCACTTGCTTCTATGTAATTTTCAAGCCAGCACATGCCTAAGCGAATGGGATAGTCCCCTTTTGTGAATCACTGGGAACATAAATACGGCTTTGCTGTTATGTAACAGCCAGTAGAAGCGTTAAGACAACTTGAGCACAGAAAGTATGTTCCCATAAAAACGTCCCTCTGATTAGTAATGGCAATAAACACATCCTTCAAATCATTCACAGCGAAAAAAAACCCCAAGAATCAGATTTATTAACACAAACTGATAATCTTACAGCTGCAGCACAAAAACAGCCCACCCGCAGCTGAACCAAGCTACGTTCCCTCAGTGAAATGAGACATCTTCCACCTAATCGCGCACATAAAAGTGCTGCATTAAGCAATAAAGGGGGTCAACATCCCCAAATGTCTGCCTTCCCTTAAAAGCATAAGTAACGCTGTTTTATTAAGACCAAGCATCATCATCTGTCTTGGTTAGATGAGGCATTGGTTTCCTCGTCTGCAAGCAAAAGTCAGCCATCCCATGTGAAAGAACTGGCAAATTCCAACTCTCTGCATTCTTTGATGTGCAAGACAACCTTACAGGACAACGGAAAATGTGTCTCCCAGGTTCGTATGGGGATAACTGGAAGAAGTGAACCAAGAGCCACATTTGTCATGGCTTTCCTTTGCGACAGAGGAGGAATGGGAAAAGCCAGCAGTAGGCAAAGCCTTGTTGTTCTCCCAAAGACCATACAGCGAAGGCAATATGCAGAGGCTATTCCAAAATGCTCACCCTTTCCCAAAGGCTCTCCACCTTCACTGAATTAGACAAATGCAGCTTTTCCAGAAGAATCATCTGGCAAGAACTATAGGAAAATACTAAAGGCACTTTCACCAGTTTTGCAGTCTTCTCTCACAGGTCTTGAAACACAGTGGAGGCAACCAAGACCTTAAAAAAACGAATCCTGGAGTGCAGTATAGCTGTAATTGGCCACTGGATTTGTATTCCAGAGAAATACTGCCTAAGGAGTCATGGTATGATAAAGCCACTTAATGTTGAATTTCTTCTCACACATCCACGTATGACACTGACATTCCATAGATCATTCAAAAGCCATTTTTGTTCTAGGCAAACTTCCTACCAGCTTTAAGTCAATACTCGCCATAAATACCTAAGAGTCTGAAGATACTGTCATTGCCGTCAGCTAACGAGTTTGTTATTTCGTCATAATGCCATACAAAAATCTAACCAGGAACTACAAGGCTTATCTCAAAAGATACTTTGCTATTTGAAATGATTTTTGGATATAAATTGCACAGACAGCTAAAAGCTAGGCACATTCCTAGCAACATTCCCCATTTACAAGTTTAGAAATACAGAGTGGGGTGGTTTTCTTAATGTCTCAAAGATCTTTGAAGTATTTTGACAGTAAGTACCCAATAATACCTAGAATTTACCGGCAGAGAGGGTGATACAATTGTGAATAAACAGACAGGGCCTGAAGACCAACAGCAGCCAGAGAATGTCCCAAACACAATGGCTGAATGGGATTGCTTTGTAGTTTATCATACAAATGCAAGTGCAAACGACTACAGCTGTGATACCAAGAGTTTAAGAACCTTTTTATGGCAGTAAATACCTTAGATATGCTAATGGTGAAACAAAATACAAGGAATGTTCTTTAAAGCATACTTCCACCACCTTTATAAAAGCTGCCTAATAACCATCCCACCTCATACTTGCTTCAGCTTATTACTTAAGCAAATATTTATCTTACAAGAGCATGAATATATCTTAAAGGAAAGATATTATACAGTAAATTTTGAACACCGTCAGACGACTTGCACCAAAATTATGAGCCCTTCATGGCTTTTTCCCATGCAGGTTTAAAAAAGTTCATAAGGACTCTGACACAATAAATTAGCACCAGCTTTCCCTTTTAAGAAGAGAAGAATAGGGCACATTTTTACGATTTCATGCAACTTATTTAGGCCACTGAACTGGGTTCTTAAACTGAAGCCATTCAGCAAACCACCTTCCGTATATTAAATAATATATATATAAAGGATTCAGAAACTGACTACACAAAGAAAACACATGTACTAGGCCAAAGGTGGATATCACCTGGGATGACTATATTTCAAGATATTATTATATCTGCTACTTAAAGCAATAGCTTTCCTGGGAAAGGCAAACATTTCTATCTCTCAGCATACGCAGGCAGGTTTTCGAGAACATGGCTCTGAAATTATCAGTCCTTTGAGAACAAGTTAGAAATTCTGCAACATGCTGTTTTCATCTCTTCTATATTTTGACTTTCTTGTTTGTCGTGTCAGGAGCCAGTGAGGGGCTATGGAGGGCCTTCATTGCTATGTTTTCAATTATACTGCAGTCTTTAAAAAGCTGTTCACATAACCAAAGCTAGAGAAGACCTTTGTCATTGCCAAGTCACACTTCCTGCCTAACCCAAGCCAAAGACGACTAAGTATTTTCATCAGACCTGGTAACTTGTCTAAGCAGTCGCAGTTTTTGAAAGACGGGGACTGTTTTGAATTCAAGGCCTCAAGTGATGAGGGCCTTATAAACAGTGTAAAAGTAATAGCTAATATTTTGGTTTAGCAGATAAATTTGAAGACTTCTCCTGAAAAGAAGACAGGAATTTGACTGAGGTCACAGCACCAAACCAGACACATTTATGTGTGTTGCAGACTTCGGTACAGCAAAGATCTGGAAAAAAACCCAATTGATTCTGACACCAGAAAAGAAAGACATAAAGAAAAAAAAACAAACAAACCCCCTTTACACTAACAAGAGACTAATAATTACTTAAGTCTCATTCAAATGAATTTAAAACATCTGGTTTTCAATTAACAACATAGTGCAACACAGGAAACCTTATAAAAATGAAGCCAAATCTAAAATGTTTCAGCAGTTTCCATATGTCTTGACAATTTCTCAACCCAATCCCTTCATTTTAGTCTAGCTAAAACTAGAACACTAGCTCTTGTTTCCCTTGTGCTCTGGAAAATTATTTTCCATGAAAATATTTGTTTTTACAGAAAATATTCATTCAACCAACTGCATCTGCAGCTTTTCCAGGGCTTGGTAGCCCATTGTTCAAAACTTGCACTTTATATCTTACCTTCATTTGCCTAACTCTAACCAAATATATTTTGATATATTAGATAATGAGTAACAAATATTTACAATAGATTAAGTTCACGTTTCAGTAGTTCCAAATAATTTCTAAATGATCCCAGTAATCTTATTACACATATACCTTAAGACAGACTGCTTGCTATCAAGTGCCATAAGTTACACCCACATTATTCATCCATTAGGAGAGCTGCTCTGTTTAAAAAAAACACAAACCCAAAACCCAACCACACCACCTCCCTCAAAAAAGTCAGCATGCACAACACTCCCCGTATAACTTCTAATTTTAGCTTTTCCTTAGATAACACAATTTCCTGAAACAAAAAGAGACTGCTCACACTCTTCTAGCTCCAAAATGTTATCATAAAAGTATTGTTATCTGTAGAAGACGTTCAATGCACAAAGTATTTCATATCCAGATATAAAGGGATGTTTCAGTGCTCCAGCCTTCTGTTCTGTCAGGACTGTGGAGAAGGAGGTGAAAACAACCAGGAATTACTAATTCTTGGGGGGTGGTGGGATTTAAAGAATGAGGCAGGCAACAGACAGCAGTGTAGGACTATGCACTCATCACTGTTCTCTCATATATATGAAAAAACCAAGCAAACAAATCCCACCCAAATCCCATAAAAGTCCCATTGTTCTCTCCATCAAATTCCTGCTTTACAGTCGGTCCAAATTCTGGCTGGGAGGTTTCATTCATGCAGGTCACAGCTGGGATTTAGGGATATGCCTCAAGAAGTAGGGACTGGAAGAATAGCCAGGCACAGACAAGATGCAGTTTGAGAGATATTTCTTGTTGGAAAGACCAATATGTTGCTGAAATCTCTTTGACCAAATAGTCAGTTTGGTTTTAGAAATTCTCCACAAATACTTGAGATTAAAACACATGCTACTTAATGTTTGTTTGAAAGCAAATCAGTGCATAAATACATACACAGCAGAATGAAGCAGCATTTGTAACTTGGGGGGGGGGGGGGGGGG